>CM073312.1:9548587-9832756 GCA_037043255.1 Diadegma fenestrale
ACGCTTATAAATGCTCAATCTCAAGTGACTCTTGAGGTGAAAGCTCGAGCTGTGAAAAGTAAAGTCGAAATAATTTTTTCCATATTTTCTATACATCTGGCTCTATAATCGCGTTAAAAGGACACGACGCGATAGGGCTTGGCGATGTACTAACGAGCGAGCTTAATACTCTCAGTATTAAGGTGCTTCATATCGTACTCGTTAAAGGATAGTCGAGGTTCGCCAACGTTTGAGAGGTTCGTTGGAGAGAGAAAGCTGTTGGATGCAGATGCAGCTGAGGACTTGAGTTGCCTCTCGTGTACTGCATGTATTACGCTTGACAAATTGCAAAGAGAGCCTCGTTATCACCTATGGTGTCTTTGAGGATTAAACTCATGACTGAATCCACAAATATATCGAAAATTCCGATTCAAATCGGGTTGTTTAAAAATTTATAGAAAACGAGAGTGTTCCGCGAGATCTTTAACCCTCCGTGGTCACTCTGGGTAGAATCCACCCAGTGACCAACTTGTGACGTAAATATTTCCTAGTTCCCGGTAATTAATGGGGCTGTAATTGTCATTTAACGACATTTTGTAGTGTCCATTGCGCCTTGGCAGCGATAAGTATTACCGCCGCTAATGCTAAATCTCTAAAATCCACTCTGAAATCCACCAACTTCCAATAACGGAATTAATATGTTTTTTCAAACGCGCGCTATCCTATTATTTTTTTCGCAAAAGAACCAGATCTGATGAATATCAGGTCCAAATTTTAGGCAAAAATATTGAAAATCCACAAAGTGACTATTATTTTAGTGAAAAAACTTTTTTTTCTCGTTTATTTTCTTCATTTTGTATTTAAAAAAATATGTTCGCCTTGGATTTCTTTCGGGAAAGTTTTTCGTATCTAAACTGGAATGTCCAAGGGTTGTTTAGTAATTTTTTGAGAATTTTCGGGCCCATAGATTGGTCACAATACGGGTTTGAAAATGGACTGGGGAGAATCAACCCAGTGTGACCACCGAGATTGGTGGGGGAAGTGTGACCACGAAGGGTTAAGAAAAAACAAAGCAAATTGAGTAACGCTGCGGAATAAAGTCTTGAACGACTTTCAATTTCACGCAATTAAATTTACATTCTTCATGGCAAAAGTTACCCAAACTTCAAGGTCGTTTCGTGACCGGATATTGTGACAATACAATGACAATGACAATGGTAATTACTTCCGGAAACAAGGAGATCCTGCAAACTGTTGTAACATTTGCGAAACGTTGACAATACCTTGAAACTCTACGCGGCATCCATCCGGAAACCATAAACTTTTGCAACAATAATGGCCATGGAAGCTTAAAACTTACAGAGAGCGATTTCGCATTGTCAATTAATATCTCTTTGGACAAGTTCTGTTCAACCGAATGGAGCCTCACACCGCCTAACCAAAGTGTGTGTCCACACAGTGGCTACTCACACGTTTGAAAAGTTATTGACACACGATGTGTGTTGGAATACAGTCTTTGGTACGGTCTGTACAGATTTCGATAAAAAATTGACATAAAAGAAACAAAGTCGTATATTTTGGGGCTTGAGATCGAACGTGCTCATATTTAATGTTCATATACGTCGATTTTCTATTCAGGCGTGTACAGCTGGGAAAAATCGATGACGCTTCTCTTTTTGTGTTTGCAAACTGCGATGTATTGGAATAAAAAATAAAAAAAATCACGAAGATAAATTGAACAAGACCCCTCGTCATCTATATTTCGTTTTTATTGCACGTCCGGCATACGTGACGGTATTGGATATTATAATATCGAGCGTGCGCAAAATACCGTTTTTAAATATGACTTTTTTTTATGCCGCCGTCCTTCCCTTCGGGTCTCAATCCCGTGCATAGCAAGCTTTTTTCTAACGTCACTTGTCGTGGCAAAATATTTTTTTTTTTATCGTTCTTTTTTATTCGACACTCAAGCTTGCGCTTCATTTATTTTCCAGTCAGTTCCACGAGACTAGGCGTCACCGATTTTACTCGTCATTTAACCGCATTCCCCACTCACTCGATCTTCGATCTATCAGCTCAGAAATATCTTCATCAAAAGTCAAGCCAACGCTCCAGACTCGCTTCAACTGCATCGCGAAGTACATCGCCATAAAATATGTGCGTCGAATTTGCTTTGCACCCTCGATACTTGACACGTGGGAGAAGAAATGAACGTCGCGTTTCGACAGCTCGTAAAAATCCTGCCTCAAAAATATAAATTTGTGTGAGTTTTGATTTTTGGTGAATTTTTATTATTTTTTGACGATTTTTGAATTTTTAATCACTGGATTCGATATATTTAGAATTGTGTTATTATTCCAATTCGTAGGCCTTGCCGTAATTACTATCCACGTCGATGGTGATACTGAGGATCTTGTTTGCAACAGCATTCGAGTGAGTAATCAACATGCCAAATCGATTACGAACAAAGAGAGGAGACACGAGCTCATGTGTCTCGTACTCTGGCAGTGACCGTCTCTCTAGTGGCCGGATGAAACGTAATTTGCCTTTGATTACTGCGATAGTTGCTCAATCAAGTTCTCTCACCCCTGTATATAGATCGTTGTCACGCGATACATTTCCAATATTATATCGACATGTACGAATAATTTAAATTTTCATCATCCAGAGTTTGTAATTAAACGTAATAAACTAAATATCGTTACAGTCCAGCCAATGAGACTGCGATTAATTGGGAACTTTGCAATAATCATTATGAATTTTTTAATATAAAAATGTTGTTTGATTTTCGCCTTGAAATTATTTTCAAACAGGAAAATCAAGGATGGAGTCGTCTGATTGCTTTAAATAACGAAATTAACCGGTTGCCAAACATTTTTTTTCATGCTATAAGCCCGCAAAGTGGCGTTGGTCCATTTTTGGCTCGATGCAGAAACGCTCGACGTACGAAAGGTCGTAGTGCAACCCTGATAGGGTTAAGCTTCGAATAAATAAAACGTCGATCCTCTTTTTGAATGTTGTTCGCGATCATTATTCATTGTCCCTTTTAATTTACGATCCGAAATATCAATCAGCGGTTTTGTCTGCTTCCGTGAAGTGGAATTCGCATCAAAATTGGACCGTGCATGCTTGCAGCAATGTTTGTAACGATTTTGCTGCAGGCATGTTTTTCCCCGCACTATTGTAGCTCGCGACAGCATTGCAAGTGAATCGTTTCGTTTTACGGTCAACTTTACCAGCCCGATTCATTCTATTCTCTGCGTGGGGACGTTCCGCGTATCAAAAAATTTGAAAACCCATCATTTTTGTGTTTTATTCGATTCGAACTTTCGCGCGCAATCCTCGTTTAGTAAACGATCATTTTATATTTTGTCAGAATAACCGAAATCTCCATCCGACTTTTTGGTGAAACTTACGATTCGATTTGCCGAGTTGAACAAAATAAAATGATTTCTTTATTTAATTTTCGATCGTAATGACAATTTTAATTGTATAAACTCCGATAAAAAAAAAAAAAAACATCATTTCTCGACATTCTTTGAAGATTTACAGAATGGAAGTTTCTCGGGTCGCACGAACTCGATCGAAGTTTTATTTTCGCAGGAAAATGAAAAGTTTTCAAGAGACCGCGGTGGGTCAAATCGTGACAAAGTCGAACAGTCTCTTTTAGCTTTTATAACTTTTCTTTCCACATTTCTCTTGCATCAAAAGCTGTGTTTTTGTTATTTATAATCCACGTACTGTATGATTTGAAAAAAATGTATAGCAAACGATTTGCATGGTCGAACTTTTGACGGATGAGACATAACTTTTCCTCACTTTTTCGAAGCTTCAAAATGTTGCAAATCGTATATTCATGGATCTACAAAGACACGTGAATTTGCTCGGTCATAGAGTCGAATACGAGAATTTATACGTTATAACGGGGGAATATTCCCGGTGCGAAAGAGCGGATCCGAGTGGATGACATCAAGGGAGAGAATAATGGGAAAGCGATTTTTAACGAATGCCCCAGTTCGAATTCATCTCTGGAGGCGCACCAACAAACTAGATTTCGCGTTGAATTTATCTACAGCGTTTTCCAAAACAGATAAATGCATGTCGCATTTCTGACGACGACGAGGGACGTTTTGAGAACAAGGATCGCAACTTTTTTCATTCAAACTTGATTCAATCTTAATGACAAGATTGTCATTTAATCGACGGAGTTGTCGATTATCAACGGCAATTACAATGATCAATTTTCCATCATTTTCATTGATTAAGAGTTTGCTCGATTTTTCCGATCGAAAAGCTCAGAAAAAATGAGTAAACAATAAAAAATCGTGAGCGGTGAAATGCGTTTGGAAAGATTTGATCAGAATGTCGAGTTCAAACATATTTTGTAACGCACTGGATATAAAGACGTGTGAAACGAATCCCTCAACCTCATTCCAATTTTGCCCAGCACGAGATTGTCATCGTTGGAGTGTCGAGGGTCGCCACAGTTTTCCATTGTGTATGCTCCGGAGCGTAAATATAAAACGAATCATTTTTTCTTTTCCTCATATTCCGTTTCGGAATGCGACGCGATATTATTTCGAAAAACGTAGCTCGATATTTCCAACTAAAAGGATAGACTTGTGTATTCTTTATTTTAAGTCAATTGTTTGCCGAGCCATTGTGACAATATTTTCAAAAGAGATTCCATCGATTACCATTTTCGACTATACGATACAAAAACAAAAGTGAAACAAAACACAAGCACGACGAAGTTTAATTCGCGAATGTATTCGAACTTGGTAACTGAGAAATATCACATCGTTGTGTTGCATTTTCATTACGCTTCACTTTTTAGAAATCGTCTCTATTTTGTACTCACCGGTTTGCCGTTGATGGTCCAGTGGAGATTTGCTTTGGGAACTGAGGGCCATGCGGAACAGTTTGCCGTCACGTTTTCTCCGACAGCGTAGTGAGACGAAAGACCCGTAATTTCAGGACCTCGCTCAGGCAGAGCTGAAATGTAATTTCATCGCGTTGTAGAAATGTTGTTTGCTTGGAATAAGAAAACGAGACACATATAAACACAAAACACACACACACACAGGGTATTTTCTGGTATAGAATTTGCGGAGGAGCGAGGTCAGCTTCACCAGTTTTTGTGAGAGGTTACACAGGTTTCCTGTACATTTATGGATGTTCGTGTATAGATATGTATTAAGGCATGTACATCACTTATACGCAGGGGGAGAAATTAATTTTTAACGAGTCTCTACGCCCTTAAGGGGTTACTTTATTTCTCGTTATCTTTTTTCAATTTCGTGTGGCTCTTATTCTCTTTCGGGACCTTAAGTCTCCGCTCAAGTTTTACTCTTTTCTCGGGCACGTGCCATTGAGTCATAAAAGCATTGACAAACGACAGTTACGTTTTTCTATCTACTTGGCATTTTATACCGATAGTCTGCTCTCAACGAGAGTAGCTTTTTGTGTGAATTTCAAGAGCACTCGCATCGCTATAGCAGCTCGAGCTGCTGCATAATATCGGCGAAAACTTTAGAGCAACGGATCGAGACATCGAGGCAGCTTTCACAAACGAAATCGTCGCTTCTCTGGCACTCGAATTGGCCGGGCTGTTGTGAATCAAAGCACCGAAAGAAAGTCGACTAAATAATTGTTATCACCCTCGCGGAGATATAGTCGCGAATAATAAAATTCAATATCGTAGAAAAACTGTTGTCGATGATGGAAATGGAAAATCAATCTTGCGCTGGGAAATACTCGCGTATAAAAAAAAAAAAATACCGAAAGGAAATGGGTCGAGAAGTTTCCGCAAATCGTTTCCGATCGCAGGGTGTCTGTAGTTTTCCCGGCAAATATAAATTTTCAGGCCTGCATTTCTTCTCCTATTATTTTTTTCGCAAAAGAACCAGCTCTGATGAATATCAGGTCCAAATTTGAGGCAAAAATATTGAAAATCCACAAAGTGACGATTATTTTAGTGAAAAAACTTTTTTTTCCCGTTTTTTTTCTTCATTTTGCATTTAAAAAAATATATAAGCCTTGGATTTCTTTCAGGAAAGTTTTTCGTATCTAAACTCGAATGTCCAAGGGTTGTTTAGTAATTTTTTGAGAATTTTTGGGCCGATAGATTGGTCCCAATATGGGTTCGAAAATGAACCGGGTAGAATCAACCCAGTGTGACCACCGAGATCGGTGGCGGAAGTGTGACCACGAAGGTTTAAAGGCCTCGCGGAATTGGACACTCTTTTGTCTGGTTGTCAAAAATTTCTTTATGAGATGTAAAAAAACGAAATTGAATCGAGCTCATTGGCGCTTGTGCGTGAGTACGTCACGTTGCTGCAGAGTGATCGATTATCTGTTCGCGGTTTATCGGTTCTCTCGTTGCTTTGTACTCATAAATAAATAAATAGATGGCAAATCATGGTCTACGTAAATTTTCGTATAGCTATAGACACGTCGTTGATACGATATGCGAGCGTGTGTTGTGTCTAATAGGTCTAATTGGCACGTCGCATTATGAGAGATATTCGGGGCAGGAGCAAGAGCCGAGCCTTCACAAGTGCTGCAGTGTACATAGCATGCTCATTTCACAGCTGGCTCTCCATCCCCCTGAATGCATATCCCCTGCGCCACCCGATTACCCTCTTCCCGAGTGGCTAATTCACCTCAACGAACTCTCAATTAAATATCTCTGCATTTTGCCCGGCCACTGAACGGTATTTAGATTTGCCTCATCCTTCCTTTTCCTCTTTTATTCCGGGGGTAAAACTTTCGATGATGACCTGCTGCGCACCTGCGTTTGCCTAATCGAACTGTGAACTCCTCTCCACTGAACACCGAATAATTCGCGTAAAGTTTTTGGCTCGCAGTTTTGTCACCTGGTGCGACAAAAATTCAAGTGTGTACGATTGAAATATATTTTGATCGGGTTGTAAACGCGATTTTTATAGTCCAACTTGATGATTTTACGATTTGCAGAGTGGTTTTCATGTCGAAAGTGATGAAAAAAATTCCTCGGCTTTTTTAAAAGATACGAGAGTATTACGAGAACGATAAGCGAATGCAGGAAAGAGCGCGCTACGATATTCCTCACACTCTCTCGCTGCTTTCTTGATCGGGCTACGGTACATTACGAGGTGTTATAAAGCGCGAGAGAGGAAATGAAGCGAATGGGTAGAAAGAGAAGGAAAAAAGAGGGAGTGAGGGTGGGGAGGAAACAACGATGAAGAGCGAACAAGAGAAGTCGATAACACGTTGCGTAAACGTTCAGCGACGCTATATTTACCCCAACCCTCTTTTCCGTTCGATCGTTTCCTCTACCTCGTTCCACACATTCACACCCCTTTTATTTCACGTTGGTGAAATGATTTCATAGGTTAAATTTACGGGGCGCGCGTTTAAGCGAGCTTCTCGCTCGTCGAGAGAGTCATGGGCATTATCTCTGCACCCTCTTTAATCCCTCCCGCACCCTCTTTGGCCAATATTGTACAGGTAGTACATTTCCTCGAGCGGCTCTCTCATCATCTATTTAATTTGAGACCACCATGGATACCTCTCGCTCATCCAATTACCCGGTTGAATCAGAAAATCCAAGCGATCAGTAATTCATCAGTCAGCGGAAATGCATCGAGGGCACGAATTTCCAGCTCTCGTTGAGATCGAACATAAACAAAACAAAAAAGCACAAAACAGTCTCGTTCCGCCTCGTTTCATCGTTGAGCACGAAACGATCCTCATCGCGTAGATTCGAACAAATTTTTCATTCTGGGTCATTAACGCGGACGGAACTGCCGAGAGCGCAGAATTTTTTTTATTTCAGACCATCGTCGCTTCCGCTTCTTACACTTTTACTTTGAGATTTTGTTTTTCTTCTTTCGATAGCTCAAGGCAACGTCATTTTATGCACAAAAGCCTCGTGGCCATCTCGTCAGGGTCTCTGTTTCCCTCCCCAAACAACGCAGAACTTCCTCGACGACGATAATCTATCATCTACTTGGTTTCTCTTCGCTTTTTCACTGCACGATAAGAAAAGAAAAAGGAGGACGAAAGGATGTGGTGGCCAATGCCCTGGAGAAAGCGGAAGTAACTGGCAAGTTTTTGCCACAAGAGGCAAAGGGGAAGAGCGCATCTCAGGAAGAAGCAAGACCACGGTGTGCTGCTGCGTATTCCAGCATCATCACGACACACGAGAAAGCCTCTTTGCACACGCCTCTCGCGCGCTCTCTTCGCGAAATGGAAACGGGTTACTTTGCCGGAAGAAATCTGACGTCGTTCTCTCGGTTTTTCCTTCTTTACACCATTCTCTTTGAACGTCGTGCATGAATATTTATAGCGTCATGAATATTTACAATACTCGAAAGTACGTGTATCTCCTTCGCTCGTATATTCATCTCTTTTTCCTTTCTATCTCGGTTTAGCTTTTCCTAACCCTCCTTCTTATTTCCTCTCTCTCTCTCTTCCAACTCTTATCTTCTTCAGCGACTACCTCTCGATCCATATTCTTCGCTGCCTAGCCTTTGGTCCTTTCGTAGCAAGTTCATATATTCGTAGTCTTTCGTAAGCTGCGCTTTCTCTCTCCCTTCGCCAGGCCAGCGTCTCTTTTCTCCCTCTCTCTCCATCTTTTCCTCTGTCTTTTCTCTCCGAGTTCTCTCCAGCCCTACAAAATGGAAAAACCTTTAACGTTGCGGAAATTTGCAAGACAAATGCGAGCCTGAATCGAGCTACGAGGCTCAGCTATTGCAGCAGTACGAGGATGTTGGCAAAGCGAGAAGAAGATTCTGGAGAAGGAGGCAAAAGGAGCCGAAACATTAATCACTGCGTTAATCTTTTTATCGAGGTCGGGCACGACTATGAGAAACGACGCTCCGTTTAATTTTCAGTTTGCCTGGGAGCCGGTTAAGGCTTGAGAAACCAGAGCGTTTCGAACGTGAGAATCGGCTTCTCGAATATGGACTCGCGAGTATTGCAAATATATTCAGATATCTACGTAACTATGACGTTAAATGATGTATAGAAGAAACGCGTAACGTTATCGCCATGAAATTAGTTCATAACAGCGCCCGATATAAGTCTTTCCTGCATTCAACTTCGTGCATATAATTTATAGATCGATTTACGACGATAAATTATGCAAAATTGATCAAAATAACGGCCACAACATCTCAAGAACTTTTTTCCATTTAAAGTGTCATTAAAGAGCCAAAAAATCTGCTGCAATTTTCTCAACTGGTTCAAAACAATTTCATACACGATCCTTCGATCGCTTCAATTTCGTGTTCAATCACACGAGCATCGGAATTCGTGAAATCCTCATGGAGCTTCCGGTAATGGAGTTAAGGCCTCGTGAGCTGTATCGGCCGACAAATTTGATTATTTCCCACGATTCCAAGTTCTCTTCGTTTAGCATTTCAAATCAGATCAAACCACGGCGTATAAATTACAATGGAAAAGTCATTTTTTTACAAAAAGTACAAAAAATGTAATTTCCTATTAAAATTTCCGGTAAATATGTCGAATCGGGGCTGCAGCTCAAAAGTGATCCAATTTTTTTTTTTAATGCTTTTTATCATTAACAGATGGGGTTGTGGGGGACGCCATGAAACCCCATAAGAATTTTTTTTCGGGGACTTTGGACCACTTTTGAACTGCAGCCCCGATTCGGCATATTTACTAAATTTCCTAATGAATTATCATACGAAGATAAAATCGATTGAATCCGTACGGCAAATGCATTTTTAGTTAGATATTTTTATCAACGTCGAAAGAACTTTTTTCTCGAGTCAGTTTGCTCCATAACGTCATATCGCTTTGTATCATTTATATGGTAATCCATATTCAGTAATGACGAGGCTACGGAAAAGAGCAATAATAATAATATTTTTGTTTGAGTAGGACTAAGGAGGATTATCATAGAGAAATTGGTGCTTGAACGATGGAATTAAAATGGTGAAAAATATACATTTTCGCTGCTCTTGGTGTGTCTGATATGGAAAATGTTATCCTCGTCGAAAGATAAGTCTTTCTCGGTCTATTTTCCATGACGGAATAATCCTCGGTACTATTTGTGTGTTGGGTATTCGTATTTGGAATGGAATTTGGTGTGCGGATGAGTATATTCCAAAAATATGCATGTAGGTTGAACGAGTAGGGTGAGTTGGTTTTCTGGCAGACGAGAAAAGGATTTCATGAGATAGAGTAGCGCGCGGGGCGGGGGGAGAAAGTAGAGGATTGTGTCCGAAGTTCCATATAGAATGGGTGGCTTGACGTTATCATAGAAATCGCGACATTACACGTGGCATATGGCAACGAACCGGATTATTAGGCAGACTATACATTCCCTCTGATTTTCTTCCACTCTTTCCGTAGCCGGATTTCTCGTGCTTTTTTACGTGCGCTCTCCTCCAAGTCCAGCAAAATGCGACTACGTTACCAAAAAGTCCCCACAGCCACTTCTGTTGCACCGGAAATTTCCGCTTGTACCCCCTCCCGCAATCCTCTTTTCCGTATCCTTGCACAAATTTATCCACTCGCTTTCTCTTTCTTGATCTTGTGCTTTTTCGCTGCTGGATGCTGCGCGCCAGAGACTCCTTTCCGCCGGCTCCCTCGGCTATTATCCCCTTCGACTTCCTCACTTATTTTTTCCTTCTCCTCCTCCAGTTCACCCCTCGATCCGACTCTTTTTCTTCCTCTCATTTTATGCTTCTCTCTGCATTTTTTTTCTCCTTATTTAAAGCTTCCTCCTGCTCTATTCGCCCTAGGTCTTCGATGCTTCTTCATTCGACCTCACCAGAAATTCGATTCTCTTCGGATTTTCGACACTTTTATCGTTTCCCCCCTCCCACCAGAAAATTTCTCTCGTTCTCCACTTTTTCGTCAATTATTTTTTACTCTCATTCTTCCGTTCGACTCTTCTCGGACTCTCTTTGAAATCTTTTATCGCAGATTTTCTTTAGTTCGGGAATCATTTTTATGGTGCACCCGGAATGAGCGATGAGAATATTTGCACAAGACTGCGTGGAATCTTTTGCAAATAGGACCAGAGTTTTTAGCGAATCGTTGATTCCCCAGTAATGACCGGATATAACACGAGCAGGACGGGAAAGGAATAGCGCACCTTTATGAACAATTGCCTCGTTTAAAAACGAGTTTCTGTTTGTTCGTTGAATTAATTTCCGGGTAAATATGAATCGATAAATATCGTTGCAGCGAAGGAAACTCGCTCTATGCATTTGCATCCCCACTATTCCTGCAATGAGAGGAGGAAATTGTTTTCGTCAGTAACGAACGTCCACATTTCCGGCCACGAAAATATTTTATCCTCGTACAGATAGCAATTTATTATTGACCCGAGCTTTTGTTACGGTTAATAATTCACCAACGTATTAACAGAGATTGTTAATTAATGTTGTCTCTTTGTGCTAAATATAACAAACACGAAATTTATTCGTTGATCGCTAATGAATACCAAAAATATCGGCCGAATTGAGCCACATCCAGTGACGAAAATCAAACACGACGAATAAAGTCCCAACGAAACGAATAAATTTCATGAAATTATCAAATGACTCAGCTCGGAGAAATTATTTCCTTAAGGATTTTGCTTGATTAATTTGTCATCGCCTGATTCATTGTCTCGTCGAGTCATGCGATTCCCCAGGACCCTGAATCTCCTGGATTGAGACAATTGAAAAAATCATCTCAGCAACTTGAACGAAGAACAACCGTGCAGGCTCGCAGAAAAATAAATACCTGTCTGATGAAGAGACACAATAATGCAGCTCAGTTTCGTCAGTGGAGCTTATCGCGACTGTTTTTTTTTCGTCTGAGAGCAACGAGACGAGACATTGAGGGAAATCGTGTCTCGACTTCGTGGCGTTATTTACGTCCTCCGTCGAGGACTTTCGTCGCAGGATAAAAAGAGAAAGAGCAGTCGAAAAGAGGGCGAAGAATTGTACAGAAGTTTCGCATGAAGGATTGTAACAGTCTCGGATCTTTCTTCCTTCCCATCTCTCTCTGTTCTCTATTTCTTTCCCTCTCGATCTCTTTTCTGTGTGACATGCTATCCGGTTGATAAGTAATTACTCGTTCCGACGAGCACGGAGGACTTCAGCCGGCGCAGACAATCCATCTCTCTACGATTCGCCATACTGCCTTCGGCAATTGCAGAAGGATAGACGCGTCTTTGTTCTCCAGCAGTGGGATCCTCGGCTTGCCGCTTTAAGTCGGAACGCTGAACCAGTTGCCGTGGTCCAATAGAAAATGAGGAACATTGCGGTCCACTAATATCTTGCATCCTTAAGACATTGCAGCAATTGAATAACCAAGCCAAAGACAAAAACAAGCAACGAGGCCGAGGATCTAAGAAAATAACCAACTAAAACTTCAACGCTGTGATATTATTTTCTTTCTGATCATGTCTTTCCTACTTGTAGTCCTTAAAACATAAATTTATAATCCTAACCCGCGTTCTTCACTCGAAAACTTTGGGTATAGCTCTTGCTTGTCAATATAGACAACAGAAAAGTTAACAACTATGCAAGTTCATTAAAAATTACGTAGAAATGGAAATTTTTCGAGTAGATTCCTCGAGTCTTTTCTGCTTTTCTGTCGTCATACCAACGTCCCATGCAGTGTCTTCCCAATTAACGATCTTTTTTCATCATCTTCTTAACCCTAGAACGTTAACCTTATTTTTTTACCAATTTTGAAAAAAATCATAACTCCAGTAAAATTGAACGAAAAGGTTTCAACTTGGGCTCATTCTTTTCGTTTTTTAATGCAGAATCACGAGAGCCTGAGGCAGTTTTGCTTGGAGTGAAAAAAATTGGTCAAAAATTCGGTACAATGAGTCGCCTGGGGTCGCTTTGGACCCCAGGTTACCGTTGTAGGGTTAATCTTTTACGGAAACTACGCGAACCAAGATTGAGCAATTGCTTCAGAATATTAAGGGAAACAAAATTGTTATTGCACATGATGATATCGATGGAATTGATTTTTGGCCGCTAAAAACTACTTTACATTTGCCCATCGTTTCGGTCTGTCGTTATCAAATAATTCGTAATACTTTTCTTGCACTCATCGTCTTTCCATTCCACTTCTGCGGAGGAGCAAGAGAGTCTTCGTTTGGCAGGGTAGCAGAGAGTGAGCTTTTCACTCGCAGGGATACGGGGACGAATCCTTTCGTGGTTGAGGTTATCTACTGGCGATTGACCGGAGCTGGATCCTGGCCAAGGACTTTCCTTACCCACATATACATTACGTAACCGTCCTGTGCTTGAGCCTATAGAAAATGGTCCCGAGGCTGGCCGCGGCTATCGGATTCCTTTTCGTCTATTCCTTATTTCCTTTTGCCGGCTTTCAACCACTTACTGCATCAGCTCTCTTGCTCGTATTTCTATTCGACGTTCCACAGTCAAGGCTTTCTCTTACCACTTATATATACACGACTTTTCCTTCAATATATATTTTACAACACTCTCTGAATTCTCTTCTCGCTTTTTCAACGCGAGTCTCCTTTATTTTCCTATTTCGTTTGTTTGCGTTCCTTCTCTGTTGACTTTTCCCTTTCAGAACTCCCGGATCCCTCGAAAACATCCTCGAGGAATTTACGAATCCTTCATCGCCTGTAAAACCAGCCTGCGCTTTATAACTTCGCTCCAGAAGATGCGACTCTATCTTTTTCAGTCCTCCGCGTCCAGCGAGCTAACTCTTCTCCCGAATCGCATCAGACATTCCATTTTTTCCTTCTCTATTGCAGGATATCCGAAAAAACTGCCCACAGTCGACCAAATCGATCACTTCGACCATATCCTTTGGCCTGCTCCTCTATTTCGTCCCCTTTTTCACGACTTGCAGATTCTCACTGCTGTTCGAGTGGATCGGACACGAGAGACAGGGCTCCCTTTATTTATACAATTTTCATCACCTCTGTGTTCGTTTCATTTTCAGACATGGTCGAAACCATGGAGCCGGCAGTCCATAAAATCCTTCCTGGATATTCTACACTACTCAACGCGCTATTCCCATTTTCATTACACATTACGTAAACCATTTCGTCACAATTTCGCCTAGAAATGTGTTTATTACGTTGTTCTATTTACCGAAAATAAATGCAACTCTTTATTGATTTCGCAATGATCCCCATGATTATATTTTCATAACAAAAAATCTTCAAAGAGTGACTGCTTCTTTACAGAAATTAAAACAACGAAAAACTGTCACTGGGCCATTTTCTTGATGGTCGACCTGGGGTCAAAAACGATCCCAAGGCAATTTCCACTAATTTTTAGACTTGAAAGAATCCCCCATTAAAAATAACGAAAAGCTCAACGCTTTTAGTTTAATTTTCCGGGAGTTATGAATTTTTTAAAATTATAGTCATTTATGACCCCAGCAGGGTACCGGAAATGGTAGGAATAAAAGGTTTTCGTTCTAGAGTTAATAATCGAGTGATAAATCACTTATAAAAGTCATATCCTTTGTATACACATCGTGGAATCTTATTTCTCTTAGAATGTTTCGTATTTGAACTTTGCGAAATATTTCGCTAATGTTCCGCCTTCGCGTGTAGTACGTAATAATATTAATAAGTGTGCATTGTATCCAATGCGCTCGTGCCGAGGTCTCTCGAGATGAAGATGGTACCATCTTGTGTTGCACTTGTGCATTCTCGAGTTTCGAACAACGAGGCAAAATCTTCTAGAAGGCGAGAAACTTGAGGAACAATGTTCCTCGACTGTGTACTTTGGTTCGCACGTTATGCATTTCCTTAATTTTGTGTACGAATGCCACGACACAGCTTCAGCTTTGTGCAGCGAGCAGATAATCCCAGACTTATATTTTGCCATTTGAGAGGCAATAAAACTCATCGAAAGACTTTTTTTTCTACTTTTTCTTCGTTATATTGCGTTAATAATTAAATTCACTGAAAACCATACGAACGAACATGAAATTTCGAAAAATTTCACGATTCATTTACGTGTAAATTAAGTCGTGTTTGTGTAAAAAGTTGACCGATTGTGGAAAACTGACACAACACATTGCAATCGCGTGGGATAATGAACGAAGAATTGAGAAAATTGATTCGGGCGACTTAATCAGGAATGAATTTGTTAAGGGTTAACAGTAGCGATAAAATTGGATTGTGAATTTTCCCGTATGGTTATTTCCCCGATTGAACCCAAATGTAATCTCGATAATTGCTGATGATATTGGGCCAAAGAGAGGAAGCTGGAGTGTTTAATTATAAAGCAGACTGCGGTCGTGGGTAATTGCAAGTTTATTCAAGGACGGAAAATGATTTATCGATGGCAAGTGATGCGAATACAGTGCGTCATTGTGACTTGTCACGAATAAGAACAACAGAACAAGAAAAAAAAAGAATTCGATAGTTTTTTACGCAGATGACGAGACAAACGAAGTTTTTATTTTTTCCTGACCATTCCATGAGCAAATATTGAACTTCAGCGACCTCGAGCAGTCTCTAAAAGTGGTAAATACGAAGGAATGAATTTCCTGAGTGATTTTGTGTTTTTCTAATGAACAATAACGCGATCTAATGAATCTTTGCAATGGAAATTATACGAATGATCGAACTCGAACGAAGTTATTCAAAGATTCATTGAAACGTGTATCAATGTTGTGTCTCGTTTCATTGGGATATAAAATAAGCCAACGATTTCCATGGCGTGATTATAGTGCGGAATAGGAGGGTTTATATGTGAATATGATTCGGTTTTCGAGGATGATCTGAGCATCACTATATCGTTTTGTGACCACAAATGATCAATCTCGGTAAACGTTACGAGAACGCTATGGCCACCAGCGTTATGCTTGGATAATTCGCTCGGGGATTTAGCAATGTTACTCCCGATGTCGTTATTATTCACGCGCGCGTACCTTCGTTCATCGCACGCACACATATATTATATACAATGTGAGCATTAGCAGAGAAGCCTTCTCGCATGTCTCTCGCTGAATTGAACAACCAAAGCGAATCATCAATTTGTATAAACGTTATATTCACTACCCTCGGACAAACCTGCGGATCGCCACGACTGTGTAATCGCCACAGTTTCTATACTCGCGTTTCTATCGTTCGAGACCCCAAGCACGCTCGTTTGCTCCATAATGCCTCTATTTACTCAGACTTTCAATCGCACGACACGTTTCCCCCTCGTTCCACCTCATAATTACGACTCGATAGGTCCGTCTCAGTCTCTCCATCTCTCGTCCTCATTGTTTTTCCCAAAAACCTTCATCGAACACCAAAGTTGACACGCGTTTGTATTTTTTTCATAATCACCATAAAATCTCTTTACAATTTCGGTTCGTCTTGAGTCCCAATGTTTTTTCTCCCCTTAATATGGTTTTCAGATGGATACAAAAATAGTATTGAAGAAATGAAGGGAAGAGACTGCAAAAACAGTGTGGAACCGCGTTTCGAGGATCACGCGTCAGGGATTTCATTGGAGATTCGCAACAATGGAGAAGGGAGAGCGGAGGAGGCAAGTATAACCGCTTGCTGGATTTTCGGAAGCTCCAGTCCAGCCAGCCGCGATGTAAATTCCTGATTCCGTCGACCAGAGTCGAGAAATCTGTGATTCGATTCACGATTCTGTATTCGTCCAATACGAATCTCCGATTTTGCTGTGTTGCTATATATCGCTTTGCCTATTGCTTTCAAGTAGAATGGCGTTGTGGAAACAATCGAAACGCTTCGAATCGTGCATTTTCACGCCCTTTTGCCATTCAATCTCCTGCTCTCACAATCATATATATATATATATGTATACATAAGCCTTCGTATGTGCTACGCCGAACTATAATACCAACGAACGTTCCACTAATTAATGTCAATTCCCCGTTGTTCAGGCTACGGACGGATGATTGAAGCAGCGCGCAGCGTCACTGCTGGCATTTCAATTTGGTGACGTGAATACGTCAAACCCTGTACCATCTCTCAACGTTTTTGTCTCCTTCTTCATATATAGACATAGAATTGTTTAAACAGGAATACATACTGAATTTGGCTTATTCCGATGTTTCCATTACCTGCCTAGCCAATTTTCTATTGATGCGAATACACTTTAATTTGTACCTACTTGTTGATGCTTGCAGATTCTTGTAAATTTATTTCTTGAGTCATTTTCTTCATCTCAGTCAAAAATTCCTTACGGAATAAATTTTTTCGCGTAATTTCATGAGGAAACGTCTCGCACAGAAAATGAAATCTCGGCGAGAATATTTTTTTCTGCGTTTTTTTTATAGTGCGCCATAAAAAATGAATTTTTCTCGCTAAAACATGGGAAAATCGTCATGAGAATGCATAAGGAGATGCAGTTCGATTTTTTGGAATTTTTTTTTGGAAATATAATCTCGGCGAGAATATTTTTTTCTGCGTTTTTTTATAGTGCACCATAAAAAATGAATTTTTCTCGCTAAAAATGGGAAAATCGTCATGAGAATGCATAAGAAGATGCAGTTTGATTTTTTGGAATCTGAAAACCTCACGAGGTGTGCTCATGATTTCACGTAGAAAAAAATAGTCTCGCCGAGACTGTTTTTCAAGATTGATTAATTAAGCACACGTTCTAATGAGAAATCAATCGTTTTTCTTGTCCTTTTTTTACAGAATTAATTGTCTCGATTCCTTGGGGGTTTTTTTTTCGCAAAGTTTCAATTATGTTGCTTGTCGATTAATGATCAGAATCGTGCTCGATTTTTAGTCGTGATCTGGCGGATTCGATTTCTCAAATCTCGTTTTCTCAAACGTGATCTTTCGTGATGCATCGAGCAATAAGTCATTTCTAGTTTCAATCTTTTCCTATTCTCGTTGGCAAAGCTGGACTCATGCATAATCCAAGAGAATGCAGAGCAGAGATAGCAAGAACTTATTGGAATCGAAATCGAGATACAGAAACGAACGATCTTCATATTTTTTGCCCATTCAGTTTTAATTCAATTTGAAACAACGAATATCAAAGTTTTTGAGAAAAATTCGAGATTATTCGTTAATTTTCGAAATTCGAAAAACAAATGAATTATCAAATTGCACATTTTTCGTAAAAAAATTGAATTTTCCTTTAAACCTCGAGAAACATTGAAATTTTTCAAATTTAGTTTTTATTTTCTCCACCCTCGAAATCGTCCGAGTGTTGAATCGTAAAAGTCCATCATGCATGATGATCCATGCATGATTTGGTGGGTTAATGCAATCGGGATAATTACAAATTCGCGTGATTATTATTCAATGCAATTAAGGTTGTTGTAATAAAATGTAATTATCGTGCTCGTATGTAATTTGTGTCGGATTTTTTTTGATCACGTGTAATATTCCGAAAACAATAAAGGTTGCAGGATGAATAAATTAATAACATTAGTGCTGCGAGGTAGCAGCCAGGATTCGGCAAAAAGAAGCTTGACAAATGCGATGATGGAAAAGAGTTTGTGATTCTTTTTACGTTTCCATTTGCTATTTGTCACCCACGTGTGTTTTTTTTGTACCTACGAATCTCGCCAGCTATGCTTTCAGCCGGGGATACATTTTTATTCTTTCCATTACATTACGAAGCGGCAGATATATGCACGACGATGAATAAAAACTTTCACCCAACAAATCTCGGCGAAGATATAATAGGAGGATAAAAAAGCGCTGGTATTTTTGTCTTTTGTACTAAATTAAATATTCGCATGATAAATCTTGAGCTGGATTTGGAGCGAGGCAGAGTTAAAAGAATTTCAATAGCAGAGAATGAATCGATGAAACACAAAATGAAACGAAAATCCTGTATTAAAAATTGTTGGAGCAGTAAATTGAATGATCGAATATCGATAAAACATCGTTCAACCCTTTGCGGCGTGAGGCTGATGTTACACCAATTTGTATTCGTGCTCAAGTCATTATAAAATGTAAATCTCTGCGTTATTACGGAGACGTTTTCTAGGACAACGATAAATACGTAGAAAAGGGTTAACTTCGACCTTGGACAAGGATTAGTGGCCTTTTCCCTTGCTCATATCGATACGTATTATAGACGAGCCTCACGAGGATATTCCCGTGGAGCTCGGCACGCTAGATTGAATTTACATATAAAGGGCGTCCCTCGGAGCCAACGAACGTGATATTTCGGTGCTGCAAGCTAGTCAAGTGTGTGTTTTGCTTTTAGTTTGGCAACTATCGATTATAATATCGTACGAAGGGTATTGGAAATTGTTACGTTACTCGAACGGTGCGTCATTTAATTAATATTGCAAAATTTAGTATGATCGATGCGTCCGTTAACGAAGCCATTCGTGGGCGCAAATTCCGCATTCTGTATTTCGATTCAAAGAAATCAGAAGCTCGCGTAAGAGTAAAGTATAACAATTTGACAAATAAATGTTGTCAACTTACCGATAACTGTGAGATTTCCGGTTTCGTATTCCATCGCAAACGAAGGCCCTTCCGTGGAGACCTCGCATTTGTATTGGCCCGTGCTGTTGAGCGTGAGACCCGTGAGTCTTATGGAATTCTCACTGATTGCTTTTTTCTGTTGAGACAGAAAACGACGTGTGAAAAAATATTGCTTATCAGGATGATTTCGATGTCGAGTAATGAGCAGAATGAAATTTGTCAAAAATGAGAGATTGTGTGAATTTCGTTGAATAAAAACTGAGTGTAATCGTTTAATTGAAATACCAGGACGAGGGAATAAAAAAAAAAAGCACGGTTGTACGTGAAAACGTTACCAAAGGTCGCGAAGCTCTCGGAGGGCCAGAACAATCTGCTTTTTATAGAGAAACGTCAGCGTAACTTTTCTCCTGGTTTCTCATTAATTCCAAGTTTTTTTGGTTCTGTACAATCAAAGCCGAATCAAAAATAGAGATCCAAGCACTCTAACGAGAAGCGGTGAACGCGAAAAGCTCTCTTCTCCATACATCATGTCGGTTAGAGCATGGATTTTTAGTATTTCACAGTTTGGCAACTAAATCGGAATAGCTTTTCATCGAGAAGTTTTCAACTTCGCCCATGGTGCAATAAGCCCATGTATGATACAATTTTACGACCGTTCGAGTGAGATTGTGATATTTTTTTCGTATGTGTACGTTTTTCGCACAATCCAATTTCATTTCTATGGCTATGAATTGCCGTATGCATATATATAATGCATTCCTATAGGGTGTCCTTAAATTCGCTATGTATATACAGCGCACAAAGGCAGCAAGACGAGAGTGGATCAACGTAATTCCTCCACAGAGTGCACAAGTTTGGCATCCTGGCTTTCTGTATGCTCCTGCTCTTAATGTATATGCGCGTCTGTGTCTGTGTGTGGGTGCCTGGGGGTGAGCTTCCTGATCCATCCACCGCCACGTATCAGAGGGTTCGCGAGAGTCGAGACTACTAAGGTAATCCTTGCTTAATAGACGTGGAGGGATATACAATAGGATTTTCCTTCACTCGCGCGTTCCGAGAAAAGCCAGTTTATATATATTCGTGTGAAAGGCTGATAGATCGCTCGGAACTATATGAGTTACGGGAAAAAACGAAAAGAAAATAAAATTGAAAAATAAAGGGAAGATTTATTTCTCTGGGAAACTTTTCACTGCGATTCGTACGATGGAATGAAAAAAAAATTAACATATTTGTAAGGATTTTTGAAAATTCTTCTGGTTTTTTTTTCGAGGTGCGTTGAATTGATACTTTTTGCAGTTCTATTAGGTTTTGTGGGCTTGGAAAGTTTTCGAGGGATCTCGTGGAAGAGCTCGAAAGACATCACTGGCCGGCGAAACCGAAAGAAACGAAACCGAGTTTTATTCCGGACAGGAGTGTTTCGCGACGATCACCACTTGAAACGTGTCACGAACTCCGTAACGTTGTTTGTCTCGTACGAGGCTTCTCATTTCGTCGACCCTTTCCTTTTCTCTCCCTCGAGGCTCGTGTTTTTTCAACTGGACTTTAGAGAGCAAGAGCGAGAGGAATAAGATGCTTCGCCATCCTTATCTCGTCGCTTTTTCCGGAGATACCTGTCCCTCTTCGTGACTCGAATTACGAGTTAAAAGAGATTTTGTCCGCGATGGGCGAGTGGAGCACGTACTTTCGACATGGAGTGCGATTCTCCGCGATTATTCTCGGCATTTTCGCTGAAATACAAAAAAGAAAAACTGCCTGGAACGTCCGATCGATGTTTTCGATTTTCGTTCCGCCACAGACCGTTTCGAAAATTCGATTCTTACATTTTTCAATCCAAAATGTAGAGAATTCCGTGGAATCTCAACGTAGAAATTCTCCAAGAGTTGCCACTGATGAAAAAAACGCAATTTTACTCTCCATTCTTTCTCATGACGATTACATTCACATTTTTGTTCCCAAGCCCGCAAGTTTCATCTCTATTTCACGATGAAATTCACTTCCGCGGTATACTAATGGGATCATACGAGGTAATCAAGTCTAGGCTATGCCTTAATTGAAATAAATCTATCGAGGGCCACACCAGGAATTGCTATTATTATTATTATTATATAGAAATATATACATATTAGAATGTGCACTGTATGTTCTCCCATGCAGAACCTAGTTAGGCAGTTTACAGAGCCAAGAAATTGGATGCTGTATAGTATGGTGAAATCTCTCTTTATTTATCTCCGTCAGCGCTATCTACGAAATAGGAGGATGCGCATACAATAGATTTAGATAAATGATACTAAACTTTGTGAGCGGAATAATATTTCAATGAATACATATATACAAAGGCTTTTGAGTTGGAAGATAAAGAGATTGTGGGATCAATTTAGGAATTGGTATACGGGATCGTCGATTAAATCTATATATTGTAGAACCGGTGAAAATGCCTGCAACATAACTTCTCAATCTTCATCGGCGTTATCCTCTCGTTGGCAAGCAAGATTCTCAGATGTTACTTAGCCGAACGAGCTCGTCTGAAATATAATGTTCAACTTGCTGACTCTATGGGGAACATGTCGGTTCCTGGCTTATTACTCTAGAGACAAGTTTTGCCTAGCGTACATGTAAGCCAAGTAAAAGTATGGGCGTGTGTAAGAGAAACTAAGTTGATGCTGTGGATGATGCACGTGACAAGATTCAGGATCGGAAACACGCGTGTATATAGATCGATCCCAGAACACTCGAATGTTTGGGCACTCGAGGGCTTATCGATAATTCACAAGAGCTAGAGCTAGATTGCTGGACAACGTTAAACCACTACGTCTACGTAAGGCTATTCTATCTGCGCGATGGTTAACCCTGGAGTCGTTGCTACTGTACCAAGAGGAATGGTTATACTCGCGTCGTCTCCTCTCCAATTAGCGAATGCTCGTACACTCTATAGCTCAGTCAGGAATTTACTAGTATATAACAAGCCCGTACGCTATACATAAATGTCGAGTGTATGTGTGTGTGTGAGGTGTGTATGTGAGAGTTTGTACATAAGGACCAAAAGGTATAGTTTGCTGGTGGTATTGGTTAAACTAGTTACAGGATGAATCGAAGGAGCGTACAACGGATTGTCCAGTGACCAAGCCAATTAATCGGGCCTCTTTGCCCTCCAGGGCTTTCCCTTTACGTTCAAGATGTCCGTCCATAGTTTACCAAGCTCTCCTTGTTTCTCTCCCCTCGCTCTACTTACATCACGATCCAAGGGTGAGCTATCAAACGTCCTCGTATTTAACACACTCCTGCGCAACTACCACCTGTGAAATATTAACTCCCTCTGCACACTTCAAGTTGAACTTGCCAGGTCTGTTACCGGATTGCTCGGAGCTGTTGATCAGCCCATTCCTTTTTAGTAACTGGAGAAGATACTCTTCGATTGGTAAGAGAAACCTGTGAACCAATTCTTTCACCAATTTTGTTGGTGTCAAGAGACCAAAGAACCAGGTCATTGCTATAGACTGCTCCCTGCCATTGAGCACTCTGCACTTTCGTTCATTCACCTACTAAATCGGATTGTACCGCACCCTCAAACTCAACCGATGTGGATAATTTTTTTCTCTCAGGATTACTCGATCGTATTCTTGTCAAACGTTGTTACATTCTCTCCAACCAGTAGGACCGTGCATTTCTACAAAGTTTTTATATAATACACTGTTGAGACTTCTGCAAAGAACCAGCCGAGTCTATGAAAGTTTAGTGTGAAGAAACTCCAAGAGGCTATAGGCAGCTATGCACGCGGATGATCGAGTGCAGTTCATATATAGTCCATCCTTCTTTTTCACCCTGCTCGCTTCCTTACAATCTCTTTTTTCCTCCGTTTCGCCAACTTCTCTCTCTCGAGTCTTCGACCTCTCGTCGTTCCCTCTCTCATCGCCTTTTCACAGACTATTTTATACTTGACGTTACTTCTTCCACTTTTGCCTCTCGCAGCGCCGTTTTTGCTACATATCCTACAGACTTTTCGATGCCCAACTCTCCTTTCACCATCTCTCTCTCGCGCACTCGTCTCTTTTTCTTTTTAAAGCTCCCGTGACTGATGAGGTTCGTAATATTTTTACCGGTTACGGTCAAGATAGTACGTCCTCGCGGATATTGCGCTGGCAGTCGTAGAGACTATAAGCACACACACACTTTTGACACTGCGAGAACATTTACTAGAAGTATAGAGCAGAACTATCTCGTAATAAAAAATGAGGATTCGCGGCAAGAGTTTTGCGGTTCATCTGTCATCCGGAATATAATTCATAACTAGATTTATATTATTTCATATTTTCTTGTATATCTATGACAAAGTTCGCATATAGCCAGTGGATTTCTGAGGGACTAGGAGCAATGTTATAATTCTTCGAGCTCTTCCGGCTCTTGTCAAGCCAATTATTGTGTTTTTATCATCATTTCCTATGATTCTCGGTGCCCGGCCAACTACGCGTCGGTTCGGTGCATGCAAACGATCGTTTTTAATATTCGTCACTCACCATTGTTAGCTGACAGGACTGCGGAATGAGAGATAAATTAAATAGCATTATAACTGGGATTTTTTCAAAGCTTTACGAATTTTTTTTTCCTCTCTCGGAAACCGATTGATTCACTGCATTTTTAACGAATTTGTTAAACTCAACGAAACGGCGATGTTGATTCAAATGTCACGAGAATTATGCACTTGCATTTGGAGCTTCGTATTTCGAGCAATTTTTCGAGCCCTTAAGCATGAAGTTTTTCAAACGCTCCATAATTTTTTCACCCTTTGTTCGGGCTATTTCGTTTTTTTTTCCGAAAAGTTTATGGGATATTTCGACTTTCAATTATCCGGCTAATGGAGCAGGAAAAACATCCCTTGGGGAGTAAAAAGTTCGATGAAATAGAGGGGAACGTAATTCGGAGCTTTTACAGAAAGAAATGTAAACTGGAAATTGCATTTCCTCAATTTTCTGTTTGGTCAATGTTACTTGATCCACTGGGCAAAACAAGTCGAAGCTGAATTCTTGATGAGCTTTGATTTTGTTGGATTTTCATTGAACCAACATTGTATGGATATTGGAAAATGTCAGACAGCGAAATCAGAGATGGAAAAATGCATTTCCGGGTCAGAATTATTCGTGTTTGCTGGGAATATTTAAACATTACGTAACTAAGCGTAACATCCCTTTCAGACAACATCGATACAAATAATAACGAAACAAAAACGAATCTACCTTGGTCGGCTTACGCGCGGTCGAGTACGTGACCGCGCCTACTGGAAAAAGCTTTCCAAATTCGCCACTTTGAACCAGATGTATAGAAAATATGACAAAAAAAAAAAAAATTCTCGCATGCACGATATTTTCCCATTTCCTCATCCGATCGGCTGAGAATCTATATGTGTAAATATATTTGTACTACTGTGTGAATATAAATATAAAGTTTTACAGAGTGGGAAAGAGCTTTTTGAAAGACTCATCGAACGTACTCGGTTTCTTTCAATCTCGATATCGAATTTTGTCCTCCCCTTCGAGCTGTTTGTCGTATCCACGTATGGAATTTCCGCATTTCCATATTCTTGTTGCTTCCATACTTTTTTCACTTTGTGTGTGTTCCACGCACGTGTTTTTCTTCACAGAACGAAATATGAATGAAAAAGAACTAAATAAAGAAGAAAACGGTCGAAATTTCCGCGATTTCGGGATCGTAAGTTTCTCAGATACCAGGCCGAACCGATTGGCTCATTGGAGATTTTGTTCGTTCTTTTTACTCATTCCAAAACAAGAGTTCGTGCAAAAACCACCATTGAAATAAAGTCTGCGTTATTTTTCACAACTGTATTGAATGGTTGCGGCAAAAAATTCCGTTTCCGTTTGATTCGGACGTTGGAGTAACGATCTTGAATCAGTAATGAGGAATAGGGAAGCGGTGAGATTGAAATAAATCGGAGCTAAAGCACCTTACGTTCGCAGGATTTAAAGCAAGCCCTGTATACATCAAACTACTTTACTCTTAGGCTAGTAGTGCGGAGAGGCAAAAGGAAGATTCGGGATATCCGGCTGCTATTGATGTGTATCATCTATAGTAATAGATGTGTACGCTGAGAGTGATTCAAGGCAATTTCAACGGAAGCCAAAGCCAAGTCTAACGGACACTCATACCGAAAGTTTTCATCCTCTTGCGCGATCCTGTATCTCCTTCTCTTTCTATTTATATCCTTACTTGTTCCTCTTGAAGCTTCTCTCCTTCCTTGAGTATCCCAAAGACTTTCGAATTATTCCAAGTCAGAATGCAGAAACCAAGAGCTGCAACGTCTGTGCATGAGCCGCACCCCCTGCGTCTCTCCCACTCGGTAACCTCTTCGTTCTTTTTTTTTTCTTTTTTATTATATTTCCTGTTTTTTTTTGCAGTTTGCCAGTGATGGGAAAAGTAATCTCGTTCCTTGAGTGGCCGTCTGGACAGTAAAGGGATTGAGGGAGAGAGACAGAGACTTTGGTACATGAGATGGCTTAGGAGGGAGCCAGGTGGAAAAGGAGACTCAGTTTGGATGGAGGACGCTTTTAGTTTATTACCCCTAGGAAAATTACTTGACCTCTCCCTTTTCTTTATCTCCTTCTCTCTCTTTTCCTTACTGTTTCCTTCTCCCAGTCGCGGGCTCGCCGCACTGAATTGATTCTTTTTCCTCTTTAGTGCGGAAACAAACTAGTGAAATCTCCTTTGCGGACTAGCAGGCGGAAATTTCAGTTTTTTTTTTCCTATCGACGATACATTTTGAATATTCGGTCCTGAACGATTTTCGAAGAACGAACGCAGAAAACACGCAACTTCTCGATTAGGAAAAATGAAACAAAGGGAAAAAAATATGTGACTTATCCGTTAAAATCGTTTTTCCATTTTGGAGATTATGAAAATTACTCCCGTCCAAATGTCTGTCCCAGTTTATTATACGGACCGGAGCTTAGTCCTTAAGGGAATAAACCGGGAGACTATACCCCGAGGCTCGGGGGTATAATATAGCACCGGATATTGTAAGACGAACGTCAGGATCTTACGTTGCATCCCCAATACATTTTCGTCCCCGATGGCTCATAATTTTTTTCCTTCTGCGAGTTTTTTTTTTTTCATATTATCTCCCCAGACCGCCGGCTAGCAATGTCAGCACGCGGAATTCCCGGAGGGGGTAAGTAGCTCGACGTAATATCCAGCCACCGGAATAAGGGAGAGCCAGGGAAAAATATCTACATTGACAAACATTGTATTTTTTCGGATAATATTTTTTGGAAATACGTGCGATGAGAAGTTGAGACGCACGGCGCGAATCGAAAGCGAGGGGAAGGGAAAAGTAATCAGAGCGTGGATTTAATTCCTGTTTTCAACGTGTACACGATAAAAAGATTCGAGAGGGTTGAATATCTCGTGCAGGACTGTCGCACGAACATTTTTTTGATTCAAACGATGTTCACCGGAGCATTTTCCTCCGCCAGGAACGACTTTCCGTACCACACCGTAAAATCTACATACATGTAGATAGAAATCTACTGAATCACTTGGTCTATACGTATGCGTGTGTCTGTTTAAAGTAGGTTTTTTTTTATGCCCGAGAAAATGGCTCGCGAAGCTGTTCGTGGTTGCTCAAGTACAAAGCTACGATTCCATTATTTTTATCGCGACGCCAGTTACGCTCAACAAAATTTTCCGCATGTATGACAACGTGTGTGCATGAAAATTCGAGATCTACGAGCACGACTAAAAAGGAACGAGGCATTTGTGGCTGCTAGTTAAGTGAAAATTCGAGATCCCTGGCTTTTCACGCTCGACATTTTCCATGGACTATGAGATTACAGACATTCCCACACCTCTCGCTCAGCTTAACTGTTTTAAATGTCGCTCCAATTCCCATTCTTTTCGTATTCGTTACTAACTTCTTTTAATTCGGTTCCTTCCTGCCAGTTTCTCCGCTTGTTTTTTATACCTTTCCCACACTTCTCGTTCCCGTTTTAACGTACGAGTGCTTTTTACGAGTGCCCAATGCACAATGCGTAACGAGCGTTCATTTTGAATCCGTACAAGTTTCGCGGTACCAGGGCGTTAAATATTTTCTCCTGTTAAAGCCCTCAAGAGCAAACAAGAATTTTCTTTTTTCATGCTTCGCTTCTTCCCCAGCGAGTCTGCATACCGGAAAATGAAAAAATATCCTTTCCCGTGAGGTCCTTCTAATATGTGCATTTTTTCGAAAACTTCAAGTTCGATGAAACTTTAACAATATCAGAGGAAATCAGAGGAAATTGAACACCATTTTTTTCTATACTTGGATTCGTGACTCTACGATGTTTCCGTATGATTTTGTTGCTGTTTTTGTACTTGAGTAAATGACTCTGAAGTTTGCAACGTTGAGATTCAACGAAAAACATATTTTCTATTAATTATTTATTGAATTTTGAAAATCGTGGCAATTTTTTAGGTCGATTGAGTTTTTCGGTCGCAAGAGAGAATCGTTTTGATGGCCGCATCAAATATTGAATAATAATTATTGGCTCTGCTGAAAAATAAACAGGATTTCGTTGCATTCCAACGACGGAAACTTCAGGATCATCTTGAGTAATTTCCACGACCTGGACCCGATCAATCTCTCTGTACATAAAGGACTCGAGTAAATGTCTAAAAGCTTCCTTGCGACTCTCATGCAATATCGAACTTCAGGACTGTCGAAGAACCGATATACTGAGGTCCATTCCTATTGGACGAATCCGACAGGACATTCATGGACACGCACACATTTGCAGATGCACATGCACACACGTTTATTGATACGGATAAAAGAGAGGATGCAAGTATATAAGGGAGAATGGACTGTTGAGAGACAAAGTTGGAATAAGATGCCGCGAAACGAATCCAAGTTTCCGACAAGCTGCAACACAGAAGATTCTCTTGGTAGACCTTAAACTGAACGAGGACAGTCTGGCGATATCTGCGATGCTCAAACTCTCGTCAAAGTATACAAAAGGAGAGAGAGAGAGGGATGGAGTCTCAGTGGAGCGCAATATATAGACTTTGAAGAAACATCGAACAAGGAGACCGAAGGGATGACCCTGTTTCCGGGGTAAGTGGGGGGAAAGGTTATCAACGCTTGCAAAAGAAGCGTCAGAGCGAGAACAGGGCGTGAAAATGGGAGCGTTGTGATGAAGGAAGGGATGAAAAGAACGAAAGAGAACTCGAAGGGGGGTCGTGGCTGCAGCTTTTCTTGACAAAAACTTTTCGCTTGTCTTTGTCAAGTTACTGCTCCCGCCCCCTTATCCAACGCTGCGTCAAATAAGGAAGGACAATTAGAAAATGAGCGAGAAAGTGGCACAGAAAGACAGATCGAAATGACAGAATTGCCAGTGCCGCAGGGCGCTTGACACGAAAAAACTAGAGGAAAACGTAACGAGGTCACTGCAGGAAGTTGCCAGGGTATGTCACTATCAGGAACTGCGAGCTCTGCGTGAGCTCACGAGTGTCGGACCTTTGACGACGATCCTTCTAACTCGTCTCAAAGTCATCAGCTTTGTCCTTCGTTTCTAAGACGCAGGAAAGAACTGGTGCGATAAAAAAAGAATAATTGCAATCATACCATAAGGGAAGTGACAAGAGAACAGATCGAGCTGGAAAATTCCTGTGACTGTTTTTCTCGGTTCGTCCTGATTGAAATCATGCGATAAATTTTATCATCTCCTGACAAATTTCTCCCTGGATCTCTTTTTTTTCAATTTTTCCAAGAAACTTGTGCGGATAATTAGAACTGCCTCCTTAGTACGATTTTCGAATAAACGATCAATTTGAAGTGGTTGACTAATTTTTCAGGTGGCAGCGTATCAAAAGGATTCGAATAAACAGCCTGGACTTTTGATCCATACCCATAAACAGTAACTTCGCTCTTCAACCCTTTTCAAAATTGCTTATCGTCCGATAAGAGTGGTCTCGAAATTTAACTATCGACGATTATAAGTTTCTGCTTTAGGGGAAGTTTTATCTTCTGATTCGTGAAGCAATCTTGAGGGTCGATCAGGATGTTGAGTACGTCGCCAGCCAGATAACAAAAGTCTTCACATTTCCAACATTATTTTTTAAAATCGTATACATATTTTTGGTCGTTACAGAATCTTTAGAATTTTTTCTGCTCAATGCGTCTCGATTGGAGATAATTTGGGACTATCCTGACAGTTTCAAAGTAACTCGATAAGAAAATTTGGCGATACAAATTCAAAAATCAAGAATTCCATTTCTAGGCAGAAATACTACGGCCACGAACGTTATCATTAAGATACTCTCGTAGGTATTTGGACTTTGCGAAGATTCTTGGCTGGAACGAGCGAAAGTAAGTTCAAAGAGGGAAAAATAATGGAACACTTGTAGGAGATGGTGAAGGAAGTAGTTTTGTGACAAAGGTGAAAGGAAGTATTTCATGGGAAGCAAAAGACAGAATGGAGATAGAAAATACGAAGAGAAGAGTTGCAGGTTAAACCAAAACTCCCATTCCGAGGTTGAGGCGAAGCTTGGTACTGGAAAAAGAGAAGAAAAGGATGATGGCAACCTGGTGAGAGTAGCACACGACTGCAAAAGTAGTTGCAGAAGATTGATTGCTTCGGATTTGGTGTATATCGGCGAACACGGAAGAGCCTGCGAGAATACAACGACGAGCAAGAACCTTTGCACAGTTGCAGCTTGGAATGAATGGTGCAGGGGTAATAAGAGGAAGAGAGGATTGGAATGTGGTGTGCAGGGCGAGGGAAACACGCTCCTTGCTTTCGACCACTCTGTGCAATGCCCTTTTCACATTGCCGGGGGCTGCACAATGTAAGAAGAAGAAGAATTACAGTTGGTGGTCTTTTAGAAGGAATGCTGAATGTGCATCTTTGTGACACACTCCAAGGGATCGTTCCCATTCTTGACTTTCTACTCTCTAATAATGTTTGTGGACAATGAATAATCACTTCATGATTGGAACATCCTTTTAGGTTGAAAAAGAATAAAAATATTTTCTCTTTTGAACTTTAAATACAATTTGATCATTTTCCGAACTTTTTTTTTAAGGGTAGTTTTAGAATCGAAAGTTGCGGCGAGTTGACTCGTTTTAAAGTGTATACCGAACATTATTTTCTCTCTGTGTGTTTGTCCGTCAGTTTGTCACGAGGTTTCTTTATTTTTCTAGGGTTGTTTGTGCTTCAAAGAAGGAGCTTCGCGTCTTGAATGGGAGACATTCCGGTTGGATGAAAGATAAAGTAAATAATCTGTATGTACAAGAATACACACAGATATGAAAACGTTTTATGAAGCCGGAAGCTCTCGTACACACTATTCTTTGCTCTCTTCTCGTGTCTCGACTTTTCTTTCGAATTTTACACTCCCACTAAAAGTCTCCGAGTGTACGTGAGTTTTCTTCTCCGAGCACTCCTTCGGCGGCGCACACGCTCAACCACTTTGCCGAATTCCGGGGATTGAAATCGTTTTGGCAGCCAAGGGGTGAGTCTTTCCAACTCCGTTTCGCACCACTGGCAAAAAACCTTTGCCCCAAAATCCCATTCAGTTCGGTCGAACGAACGAGCGAAACATTGTGCCAGAGGGTTGAGGTTAAAGGGTTATTTTTATATGCCTCCTGTGGTGCGTATCAACCCCTTCCCTCGTTCTTGTTCATTCCAATACTCTCGACACAATTTTAACGAAAAGTGAAAATCCCTTGCAGCTACATTGTTTGCTTTTTTTTCTCTGTACGAGGGTCGAATCATTTCGCCAGGATTTTGGGCTCCAGGCGTATTCACAAAAAAGCAACAACTCAAAAATCCAAATAGTTCATGATGACACGTTTAAATTTCATGAAAATTGATAAACGTCGAGATGACAGAACTCTGTCAGTTTTCTGTTTTGAAAAGAAGGTCAGAAGGTGAGGAAATATTATTTCGAACGAACTTCTAACTCGAAATAACTTAGGGCGTCCCTTTCCTCGCCACTGTCGTTCTTGCTCTCTCTCTCTGTGGCTATTTCGCTTTATTTCGTACGTTTCGAAGTCTGGTACGTGTACAACAGCCATATATTCATCGCAGACTGACGGAAACCACGCATTTTTCTACATCGTGAGCAGGGAAAAGTGTTTTCATGGATTCTTGTGTTTTTTGAAGACAGACTTTTTTCCTTGTTTTTCTTTCGTTCGCTCAAGCGAGCTTTGGAATCCACAATAAAGGAAGGAAGGGATATGGCGAGAAAAAGAGAGAGGGGAAAGAGAAAATTCTCGATGAAAAAAGGCGATAAAGAAAGAACGAGGAGAAAAAAGTTATGGATCCAATGGAACTCGTGTGAGCAACCACGAGAAACCGACGATAACCGGATAAAATGGCAGACACCCGCGTAATAGTTTGCCACGATCGAACTTTTTTCTTCTTATTTCTTCATTTTCTCTTTTACTCCATTTTTTCATCTCTTTATGTTATTCGTTCGCTTTTTTCTTCAATATCCCATAATTTCTCCCTCTCATTCTTTTTCTCCGTTGAAATGAGTACGAAGAGAGAAAATGGTGATCTCAATCGTTTAATTGACCAATTTCACGTAATTTAAGGTATCGTCGTTCGGGAGCAATAATTCTTGATTTGGTGTACTATAATGATCGTGCAGGAGAGAGATGGAGAGAGAAAGCGGAAGGAAATAAAGTCTTGAAACGAGAGGCGAAGGACGAACAAAGTTCCTTGATTGGATTAATATGCTAATGGCCCTCGAGCTCGAAGTATCCAACACGAGAAAGACGGTGAATAAATGAATGGGTTGAAACAAAAGTATATACATGGTTTCAACTTACGTCGAGCTGAACTCCTTGCTGACTAAATGTCTGTGTCCTCTCCGGGTTCGTTGGTACGTAACGGAAGAATTCATGGTCGTCCTTGTACCATTTTACAGAATAGAGGTTTTTACCTCCCATAAGACGCCATTTGCACGTTAAATCCCCGTAACTACCAAGCTCCAATTCTTTTGGCACTTTCACTTCCACCTTTATGTCACCTGAAAATTTAACCAGATCACGAAACGACAATATTATTTAACAATTAATACTCCAGGCCCATTTTTTCGCTCAGATCTTTGTAATTATTTATGCAAAATCATAATGAATGATAATTATTCAAATTATAATAAAAATATTTTTTTTCCAGAGGGCATTTCAAAGAATTTCTGAATCGTTTTATTTTCTGAAGACATTCTGATTGCTTAAAGATTGCGCGATTCCCCGCGTTCTTGATATTCCGCATGATATTTATTTTCCCTCTTTTCCGAGGCTGACTCATACGACGGGGTGATTCGAATGTCTGACGGAAATCTCGCTTGTGTCACTGGAAGCTTCCATACGAACTTACCGACCCGAGATTTCTTGGCTCTCGCTACGTCACAGCCTTTAGTTTTACTCGAGAGTCAAAGAGACGTTTGAACGGGCAATTTCGATACTGGGAAAGGGACGGAGACTCCATATCGTTCTTGGACGAGAACGGATTTGCGATAAATTGAAAATATCTCGTTGCCGTTCAAGGACCAAGTCCCGAAGAACCATTTTATATTTTTATTCTTTATTATTTATTTCCTTTTGTATCGTAATCCGGTGAATATATATGGGTTACGTCGACGTCCAACGTGACACGAGCGAGAATTTGGCATGACGAAATTTAGTGCGCAGAGAAATAGAACGAAAACGAGCTTTTGAATTTTCTATGGGACGTTGAAAATCCTTGTCGCTCAAAGGGATTCAAAATGTTATCGAAGCACGCTTTAACCTTTCTACTTTCACGTTTCACTTGAATTTAAAATCCCGTTCCAGTTCAATGTTTACGAAATATACGAGTTCCGTTTACATCTTCACCAGCTTGAAAACTTGAGTCTCTCGATGAGTGCTTGTGAAAACCTGCACTATTCGAACCAAAGTACTCATCCCGAGGCGTTTGTGGTTCAAGAAGGAAACAAACTGTACTTCCCCAAAAGAATCTCGTTTCGTTACGTTCCACTTCGCTTTGGAGAAGCTTCAACGATGGTCTGTCGCTAAGAATCTTTTACCTATAAATATATTTGTTCACGTACATGCAGAAACTCGATGAAAATTTTCAAGGGATGGCAGTAAAGTGCTTTGATGTGAGTGAAAGTTCTCCAATTCCTAGAAACGCCTCGTTCCATGGAATGACTTTAAGATCAGAAACTTTAGTCTCAATCAAACTGAGGAATCAATCAGCGAAAAGAAATTGAAGGATATGACATGATTATTGTTTTAATTACAAAATTTACCGGCGAGTTGAGTTTTGTAATTGGGAAACGTGATTCGAGCGGAACAAGTGCATTTCGGGGGTCGGAAATTCGTCACAAAGTCTCTCTCTCTCCTGTTTGTTAATTTGTTGAGTGGCATAACCCGAAAAAAAAACAAATAGCCAGAAGAAAAGATCGTCACAGAGTTTCCTTTCGTAATTACGATTCTGCAATGCGAGGGGGAGCAGAGTGTGTTTCGTGTGTGAGGCAAAGTGGAAACAGCCAAAGGCTGACCAGTAGTACGAACAGAACGAGAACACACTCTCGTCATTTCTTTACCTCTGTCTCTCAGACTCTCCCTCGCGCCTGGTCCGAGCCTCCAACTCATACAGTAACAATATAATATTACGCTCGACTACACGTAGCCCAACTACGTAATATAGTGTATACCGTTCGTATCATTCACGCTACAAAACTTTCCTTAATCAGAATTCTCCGCGGCAGATTCACCGATCCGTGACAAGAGCCTCTCCCCTCCTCCTCCTCCTCCTCCTCATCAACCGTCCCAACCTTCTATCTCGCTTAATGAGAAACTTGAAACAGACATGTATATAAAAGACGAACGGACAAAATAACTATGTATTCGTCTATACATATACATAATTACAATTTAGTAGTAAAGTGTGAGTTAAGTTTGAATGAGCTTGGCAAAGCCTCGCAGGAGAAAACCAACAGAATAGAATATTCCACGTTCCTCCAAAATATTCTCCAAAAATTGGTCGTTGACATTCGAAAAACAAACTCGAATGTCAAAGTTCGAAACCGTAAATCAGTCATTTTGCTTGGTCCCTAGTTAAATCGATTTTAATCGCCCGTGCAAAAGAATGAAATTTGTTTTTCTGCGTTTCAGTCCAATTTCCGACACAATTATATGTTTCACGTACTTTTTAGTGTCTGTATAGAGAGGGAAACATGCAAATGGCCTTGAACGACATTGTCCAAGTTATTTCTTTTAATAATAGTATGTATAGCCACATTTTCTGACAGTAATGTAATATATATTTGACGATAGTATGTGGGAAGGGAAGCGATACACCATAGAGAGAATTTGCAGGAAGGGCTGAGAGGGTGTGGGGGTGAGGGTAGCCGCAGTGCGAAATTGAATTATGTGAAGCTGCGTTAACGTAGTGCAACGTTAATACTGGGTTATGCTACAACTTGTAGGTATGTACATACTCGTTTATACATGTAATATCGATATAACTGTATGTGTGGGTGTATATAGACATTCATGTGGATATTTATTAGAGTCAAATGGTAGCCTGAAGCGAGAATGCGACATTTTCGCTCGTTGAAAACACGTCCGAATCGTAGTTCGCTCCCCGATCCCCTCCGTCTTCAGTACTCTGCTCGTATAACTCATATAATTTATTGTCGGCCGGTTATAATCCATCGGACTTTACCGGAGTGTCGTGTATTTCGAGTGTGCTACGAGAAAGTGCGGGATTCACCGGCTGCGAGCACGTTTTGGCCGGTGATGCAAACATTGAACAACGAGTAAATTTCACATGCGCAATTAATACGTAATTTCGGAGCTCTGTATCGAAACTTTCACGTTCAAAGTTTCTCTCGATTCGCATTTCATTGTTCTTATTTTTATTTTTTTCATTTCTGACGCATTATTTTTGCCATTGAACATTCAAATTGGCGTTAAAAAAAGTTTTGAGGGCCGATGTTGTTTCGCCAAAATTTCCCAACCAACTTGCCGTCCTTTTCAATCGGATTTTCCGTGTTTTTTTTTTTCAAAAAAATTCTGTACGATTTTCGCGGCAAATCAAGTCGGAATTCGCTGTTGAAAATGAATAAAAAAAATGGTAATATTACGGACGAAATGAGATGCAGATGCGATCAGCGAAAATATGTGAAATTTCGTACGTGAATATTTTACACATGTGTGTGCGCGCGTATACATGTATTTAGTGATCGCGGTCTCGTCACGATTCAACATTTCCCGCAGCTCTGAGATCGAAATTGATCCGAGTGGAAAATATCGAATAGCAGACCGATTCGATTTCTCGGACCCGATTGCTCCGTCCGCTTGCGCGATCGTAAAACTCAGCTGGGACATCGTTTACGTCGCCGGGACCGTTTCACCATGAATATCTACATTCGTATATCCGTATATGTGGAGGAAACCTCGTTGGGGCGATATGCGGTGGTAGTTTCGCTCCGCAGGTCAAACGGTGTGATACCGTGTCGTGCAAACACGAAAAAAACGTCTCTCCATATCGCGATACTCCCAACTCGCCCTTTATTTTCTCTCAAACTGTTTTTTTCTTTTTGCCTCTCGAGCTTTGTCCCTCTTTTGCTTCAGAGTTTGTATTCCCCAGCTCGTTTCGACCCTCCATACATTGTTCCCTATTTCCATCACCACCCGATCTTGGTAAACGAGCAACTTCAACGCCCTGAACGTTCTTAAATCAGGACGCGATTAATTATTCGCCTCACATCGAAATTTTCCAATTAACTATTAATTTTATTCATTTAGCGTTCGACACTGTCGAATTTTCAAAATTATCGCTAAATCTGTTGCGAATCAAATGAATAATTTTTATGATTGTTATTATTTGAATTATACACGGGATAATCAAATTCTGAGTGCATTTCAATCGCGAATGCATTGCTTCAATTGTTCATAATGATCGCAAAACAAAATACACTTAGAAATATTTAGTTTTTATATTGAATTTCATTTCCACAATGTTATATCGCCCGGAGGAAAATTTCACCCTAACTTTTCTTCTTCGCAGAGGCGATCTCGCGTTTATACCGTTTCGAAGCCATCTCTGTATATAGAGGAATACGCGCATGTGTATAGTGTACGCGAATCTCGCTACCTCGGGGGTTTCCTCGTTGGAAAACAAATGGGCTTAAGGCGGAAGTACCATTTATTTCGACGAAGGCAGAGAAACGTCGCGCGGGTTTACATCCCCATGAAACAGTGTCATTTCGCGCGGAGAATAATTCTCCTCTGCTGGGGGACGAGACAGAGAGAGAGAGAGGGAGAAAGGAGACACGGGGAAAAAAGGAGAGACGTTACGGGAGTAGCGAACAACGTCTCGGTAACTTTGTCGCCGTCGCCAGCAGCGATCTACTGAAAATCGCAACAGAAAAGCATCCCCTGTTTGTATGATTATATAAATACATCATGCGTGTACATCCACGTTTGTAAGCATAGAAGAAAATTTGCCTGTCCCGTTAGGGGAAAAAAACATTTTTACTTCACTCCATGTTTTCCCCATACAAATAAATTTTCCCCTGCATAACACGCCGTAATATTCTATAGTCTCTGTTATGGGGTTTTCATCCACCACCATGTAAACGCACTAAAAAAATTGTATACACAATCCAGTTTACACGAAGATTCTTGAAATACTTCCCATTTCGCGATGAGCAGAAAGAAACGTAACGCGAAAAGAATTCCACGCGAAACGTCCTCGTAAAGTATCAACGAGAATTCTAAAAAAACGTTTTATAATTTCTCACGAGGGAATTCACGAAATGCGCCACTTTCCTCTTATGATCTCGTTCCACATTTCGTCTCAAAGAATCGTCGCCTGATAAAGACTTCATTTTGGAATGTTCGAAACTGTCACCCAAGAGTCTGAACATGAATTGACGTCACTCCCGACGAGATGCCAATAACGAAGCGAGCTCTGAGAGGAAATTAACACATATACGTCGCAGCCTCCCTCTCTCGTTTTCTCAGTCTCTGAATAGATATACTTTGATCCATGTAACAAAGTGTTCACTCTCCTGGGTGTAACGTCTGTTGCAATACAAACAGAGGATTCCCTATACGAAGTAGACATACAAGTTTCTCATGTATTCTCCTACAGTTTGGTAAACACGAGCGACTTACTCTGAACATCTATACGCTGCAATGCTAATCTATCCGTACAATCTGTACAACGGGAGCCCAAAAGAGGGAGAGAGAGCGAGAAATACAGTGCGAATGAAGCAAGTACGAGTATGCGGAAGGTTTCAAGAAAGGGACTTGGCTTTCACGAAGTCTATCCATATACCTCGCCGTAGTTAATTCCAGATTCTGTTTCCTGCTACGTCTCCTCTTCATTGTTGCTTCTCTCTAGTCCCATCAACGCGTACTTCAATATGCCGAAACTTTAGGTTCAGGCGGCATAACAAAGTCGTACTTCTCTTTGTCTTGGTTTGTGGCAATTGTTCAGGAGAACGTCTCGGAAACGTTCATCCGCGATTTCCATCAATCAACAGTACATCGAATTCGTTAATTTGGTGAGGTTAATCCAACACATTGAATTTGGAATTGAATTTCGTAAGTGGGTTCGAAATGCAGCAAAAGTATGTCGCATACACGTTTATGCGGAAACAAAGGTATTATTTGTGTGATTTGAGTAATCTCGTCATTAGAGGCGACGTATAGTAATTATGAGCGTCGCCCTATAATATCTCTTGGTTATCCCATATGCTGCCGAAACTCATCACGAGGGATGAAGCAAGTGCATGTTACAAGAGCAGCTGCTAAAGAGCTTCTGGTGCTGGTGGGTGCCGCAGTCCTTACATTCTCGGCTGGATCCGAGCGGTGGTTCCCACTGCTGGTGCTGTTTTCAACTGCGGAGCTGCATTCGTGCGAAGACTGATAATAGCATTCAATTTCGGGTTTGGTTCACCACGCGTGTGTTTCGCAGCGCGCGTACACACGATGATGGCAAGGGAAAGATCGCGCGAGAATATACTCGTGTCTCCCTCAGTCTCGCTCTCTCGTGTACTCGCTCGTGGTATATACATTCACAATGAATGCTGAAAGGAGAGGGAGGGGGAGGGGAGAAGAAACAGGGGTTTGCTCGTGAAAGCCCAGAGAGCCAGATAGTAAAAGCTACATTTTCGTGAACGTGTTGTATATATGTATATTCGAGAGCTTAACCGAGCGGGACTGACGCAGCCCCGTTACTACTACCTCGACGTTAATTAGTTTAGGGAATGGCCGTTAATAAGGTCGGGACAATGGCTTCTCTACGCGCGCGTACGCTCGTTCTTGCAGCTCTCTCTCTCTTTCTATTTCTCTCTTGCTCTCTCTTCTTTGTACGATACGCGATGCACGCGAGAGAGTTGAACCGAGAGATATAATATAGACGCGACGAGCGAGTATGGCCTCTAGCTCGGAATGAGAATTTTCGACGCCGTTCGTATCCTCATCGTTGTATGCCACTTTCTCTCTCTCTCTCTCTTTCCCTCCTTCCTTTACTCTCTCTTTCCTCCCCTATCTCTCTAATATTTACCACCCCCTAAGCTACACTTTACTCACGTTCATCTTTGTACTAACAATGATACGTCTCTATATTTATACATTATGTATATTTGAGCACATAGACGAAAATTTAATGCCGAGTTTACCATCTCTTAACGCATTGGCGCGTGTTAATCTCTACTTGACTTGACAATAATTAATGAGATTGTTTCTCGCACTGAAAACCTCAGACCCCTCTCCAGCGTCATGTTTTCTGCACAAACCCATTATAGTCACCGCGACAATTTCGCATCTCTGATTTCGAATCACCGCAGAAACCGTAATGGTTTAGCTTTTGGTCCAGTAATTCAAACTTTGAGCGGAGATCTTCGTGTTTTTTTCCACTCCGAAAGCTGAATCATGCCAATTGGTTGGATCTCGTAGTTTTGTCACTCATTTTTTGTTGCATTCATCGTCCTGTCAAAGAAATTGCAAGCTTTATGCATTCAACGAATATTCGACATAAAATGTGCGAGAAATCTCGGAATATCTTTCCCATAGGACGAAATAAATGGGACGTGTGTGACCAACTGTCAACGATAAAAAAGTACGTGTCGGATGTTGCGATGGCCAAAGAACTTCTCGTCCAAGGTCGAGGAGTCTTGAGCAGTCCATGAGAAATTTATCCGAACAAATATTCCAGTGGAATGATCGAATTTACCGATAAATTGTATATAAAAATGTTCCGTTTCCTTTCGACTCTACGCGTTTGAGGTTTTGACTCGGCCTTTTTTTCTAGGGAACTCTATGAACGTAAAAGTTGACGAGTTTTTCTTTGGTGTGTGTCAAAAACGTTGAGGGAATATTTTTCCATACCGGAGAGGTAAAATTTCTCGTTGGAATGCACTATGGCGTGCATACTTCTCAAGGACTTTTTCACGCTTTGAAAACAGCCTGAATGCTCTCGCTGCAACGCAAAACTCCAAATGAATGCGTGTCCGTGTGTGTATCTCGTGGATATCTATATTGATATTGGCAAAGTGAGCAAGAGCAAGTTCTCCAACTTTTTTATGTGGTTATATGGTACGTGTGTGAATATACATGTACACATGCAGCAAAGCGTATCGGGAAATCAAGAAAAGCTCGCAAGATTCGCCATGAGATGAAATCGGGGTGTGAGAGTCTCGGGAGAAATTTCGTCAAACTGGTGGAAAAGTTGACAACGCAGACGCGTCTTTTCACTGTTCGATAAGATTCAAACTGCCGTGGATAGACGAAATTCTATACTTGATGGAGAATTTAAACGCGTTTTAGAAAAAGAGACCGAAAAATATCATCGCTCTGTGAATTCTGTCGAGAATTCCGTGGTTTGGAAGTTTAACTTGAGCTTTTTACCGAATTTTCTGATAGTGCAAGGTCACAGGGGTCGCGTCGAATGATGCGCTGGAGATAAATAGTCATAATTAGTAGAGCTGGAAATTTTTAATGACATTCAAACGAAAAAGAGAAAAGTTTTTCTTTCTCTCGTCCATTTAACCACCGGTTGAGTTTGGAAATTCTTTTTTAAACTTTTCGCCAAAGTAAAATATTATAGGGGTGATCCGTGCAACCCCCGAGACTCATAACCGATCTTTGCCTCGGACTTTCATGAGTTGGCGTATTACTTTACCACCCATCGTCTTTATGCACGATCTTCTAGTCGAGCGAGAGGAAAAGGGGGAAAGAACGTCATATTGGGTCCGTGAGGTACCCCAAGTTTTCATGCGCACCCCCCTGCGGAGTTTTGAGCTAATATTTGAAGTTCCTAAAATAGTTATATATGCGCGAGGGTGCTTTACCCGCAACGGTATATAATGAGCTATCTCGCCTCACTCTCTCCTCTCTGGTAATCATTTCTTCATGGGTGTGCCAGAGTAAAAGAGGAGAAAGAGCAAGTAACTTTTGCCTTACGGATAAGAAGGTGAATAAGGGTGCAAAGTGGTGATATGAAAGCGCAGCCGAAAAATCAAGAGTTTCGTCCCGAGAAGGATTCTCGTCGTCTCTCTAACAACCGTATGATCCAGAGGGACCCGAAAAACCTCGACGAGTCTCTACACAACAAGAAAAAAAAGTCTCTCCCATAAATTACTCATTACCTTGCGAAGGTGTGTAAAACAGCGTCAGACAAAAATGTTGAATAAACCCTTTGATCGCTCGGCGAAGACAGCATTAAAGTCCTGACAGCACATCATCATTTTATAGGCTAGATATAAAAATCCATTATATGCAACCTTCCCATCCATGAGTTTCAATTTACCCGGACACATACGGAGCTGCTCGCATGAGATCGAAGTGCCCTTCGGATCTTCGATCCCTGTCTACAGTCTACAATTTCTCTCATATCAACATTACACCTACACTGAATATGATAGTAGTTCGACGCTATACAACTACATCGTCGTTATTGCCTATTTGCATGCCCCTGCAAAGATATCCCTGGTCTCCTGTTGTTTAGCCCAGCTACAAGTTCAGTAGACAAGATCCAATCGATTTCCTGCGCAGAAAATAATAGTCTCGTCGAGACTGAAACCTTCTGGGTGAGACTCCTCGCAAATTTTGTCAAATAAAAAGTCTTAAAAGGTCTCGGCGAGACATTGGCGAGAGTCTCTCCGATTCCCATATCCCAGACATCTCGGCAGGTTTTCGAGTCTCGCCGATTTCTCAATTTAGCAAAAGTCTCGCTCAGACTTTTCGAGAGTCTCCCCGAGACTGAATATCGTACATGCTGTCAACACTAAAAATATGACCGTCATGTTTTCAACGTTACGATCTTCCCGATTTTCCAACCAGAAAATCTGCATCCTTACTTTTTATATTATCATAAAAGTATCATTGATTTTTTTATGTAAACTTCAAGGAAATATCACGTTCTTGAAATTATTTGAAAGCTGTCGTGTCGAGATAAAAATAAATGGAGAATCGAGCGAGAAGCACGACGATTCTTCACACAAGACCATTTATTCAATTTTGATATGTTTCGCGGGGAATCAAAATTGATTGTTCGAATAAAAAGGATTTTGTTGCAAACTTGTCACATTCGAATGAATATGTATGCACGGATATATGTATATAAATTGTGGAAATATATGAAGAGAAACGAGCACAATAAGGGTACGCATAAAAGCATCCCTTATCTTCATTATCGCTTTGGCACGGCGCATCTGTCTACCCCGGAGGTTTCTCCCCCACCCATTTTTTGCTCCCCCTCTTCGTTCTCTTTCTCTTCATCTTTCTCTCACGTTAGTGTTATTATCACTATCATCATCTGTTACTCAGCTCACGTTCAAGCGCCAATTTTAATTACCGTGGAGCCTACGATGTATCATAAAAGTTTCTGCACCCTGAACCAACCCTTCCTCAACCTTCTCGCTTAGGGATTGAACTTGTATACGAGCTGAATCGAAATGAAGCTCACATTTTACTCTTTCTCTGTGCCATTGTTTTCTCTACATCCTAAATCATAATTATTGGAGCTTTTGTGTCGATATTTTGCTGGAATTTTTATCTCGATGGAATATAATGATTTTTTGGAACTTTGAAACGTCGATACAAACATTTTTTCGCTTGGGAAGAAAATGCAAAGATCGCTGTACCGAATGAACACAAAATCGTTCACGTATCTTTCGTTTCCTGAACCCATTCGGTGATAGGAACAAAAAAAAAAGCAATTGAATGAAATTTTCATTACAATTGACACGCCTCTGCATACGCGATTTCTCGCATTACGTAAATGGGAGTGAGAGTGCAGGTGGGACGTGAGCGCGTTTGACTAGAGAATGAAATTCAAATTCTTTCTCCATCTCTTGGGAGTTACGAAGGGTGTATACGGAAAAAGGATGAGTTGCACAAGCCGAGAAAACGCGCGTGAATGTCGCAACGATCGATGGAACAGAACGCCGACCCTTTTCATTCACAAACATTTTTCACTTTTTTTACTTCACGAGGGTGAGCATATTATTTGACGTCGTTTATGACAATCTCGTTATGTTTTGTTCGCCTATGACTACGCTTTTCTCCCGTGGTTTTTTACACGACCCTCCCTACTTGCCACGGGGCAAAAAATAGTTGCACCAAGCCATCATAGTATTTTTAAGTTTAAGTTTAACCCTTCCTGGTCACTCTGGGTAGAATCCACGCAGTGACCGACTTGTGACGTAAATATCTCCTAGTTCTCGATAATGAATGGGGCTGTAATCGTCATTCAGCGACAGTTTGTAGTGTCCATTGCGCGTTGGCGGCGATAAGTATTACCGCCGCTAACGCTGAATCTCTAACATCCACTTTGAAATCAATCCACTCCCAATAACGGAATTAATATGTTTTTTGAAACGCGCGCTATCCTACTATTTTTTTCTCAAAAGAACCAGATCTGATGAATATCCGGTCCAAATTTTAGGCAAAAATATTAAAAATCCACAAAGTGACGATTATTTTAGCGAAAAAACTTTTTTTCCCCTTTTTTTTCTTCATTTTGCATAAAAAAAAATATGTTAGCCTTGGATTTCTTTCCGGAAAGTTTTTCGTATCCAAACTGGAATGTCCAAGGGTTGTTCAGTAATTTTTTGAGAATTTTCGGGCCGTAGATTGGTCACAATACGGGTTCGAAAATGGACCGGGTTGAATCAACCCAGTGTGACCACCGAGATCGGTGGCGGAAATGTGACCATGAAGGGTTAATAATGATTTTTATGCCTTCGTTGTTTGGAATCGTTAGTAAGGAGCCTATGATCAGTACCAGATCGTACTAATGTTACAAAATTTCTGTATCCCCTGCCTCCCTTGTTCGAGTGCTCCAGAGCATTAGCTGTAGGATAACTAATCAACCAATCCTGCTTCTCTGTCTCCCTCGCATTTATTCTCTCTACATTCGTGAGAGAGATTCTGTACTAAGCAGTCCCTTGCCTCGTACTCTACATGCACCAGCCTAGTCGTTGAATCTCTATAGCCTTCTGCCAAGCGTAACCTCTGACCTCTGAAATCACATACGCGAATGGATCCAATCCCCAAGGAATTCCATTGGTGCATGGGTTATGGTATCCTAGGAGTCTCTGGTTTATCCTCCAATGTACATGGCTTGCACTTCAACCTTGGAACACTTTAATCTACTATGACACCCTCCGGTTCCTCCTGTGCGTGACCATAACCACGATGCTAACACACCGGGATGGTTGAGAGGAAGATTCAGTATACCTTCGCTTCTCCGTCCACCGTACTCTCTTGCACGTTGCCAAGGAGTATTATATATGGTATTACATACGTATATGTACACAGACCTGGACCTACACTGGCGTGCGTTATCCTTGGGAAATTAGACGCCAGTGATTTACGTTCCAGTGTGTCCTATACTCACCAAGCTCGGAATACATCCTCGCACGCCCAAGTGCATCCACATACAGGGTATCCACAGAAATCACGTGAGAAATTTACTCCCTAGATAAATCGGGCAATTCGCAAGAGCTATATCCATTATTTTCTATGATTCACCTTTTGCCAGGCCGTACTATAAATCATAGAAACATATCCCACTGATTCAACACCCTCGGCCAATACCGAGCTGCCGAGGTGCTTGCAACGTGCCTCGACCATTCTTTCATCTTTTCAGATCGTCATGTTCGATCAAATCGACAGCAACAACTTCTGGAACACCCTATGGATTTCGAGGAAACTCAATGCTTTGCTTTGTGGTTATATTATGAGCATGGCTGTGCTTGTTACGTATATTTATATCTCGATAGTTATATGTGTGCGTGTCTGCATGAACGTGTATGATTATGGCTAGAGAAACTTTGATAGTATACTTGGTGGTTCCATTCTGAAAGTAAATGGGTTAGGGATGAAAACATGTGTCTTATAGCCTCGCAAGTGCTATTAAGCAGGCATGTATATTTAGAGGTTTTTACTGTAGCCTCGTAACCGTCCTGACCAGAATTCGACCTGAGCGTCTGTCGGGTTGGATCAGGTTGAAGTAAGGCATGCCTGAGGAGACAATTCTAATCAGGTCGTGGTTGGGAACGAGTCTAAACGATCGTGGATAAAATTCGTTCCCACTTGGTAAAGTTTGATCAAGTCCTGATAAGCATTTAGGTAGGATGAGCCTAGAAAATCTGTGAAAGTTCTGTGACGTTATAGTTTATGCAAAATAACAAGAATTTGTTCAGAGTGCGATATTTGCTGGGCTTGTAAATGTTTGAGCTTCAATTTCGTGCATAAAACTCGTCTGGATGAAACGAATACTTTGTTTTTTTTTTTTTACAATTTCCTCACACCGTGGTAACAAGAAATATGTATTGAAGTCTCGTAGCTATAGATATATGGATTCAGGTATGGATGTAATATCAGTGGGATATTGAGAAGATACACACAGAGTCGGAAATATCGTGAAGGAAGATGGTGGTTGCAGGGCCAATAAAGAAGCATCCTCGCTGGAGATCTTATTGAGCTATCCTCGTAAATTTGAAATCCTCTCTCTGTTCCCATCTTTTTGTTACGTTTTCTACGATCCGTCGGGTCTGCTCAAGGAACATTCTCCAACGAATACAAGGCTACATCCATTCTTCTGAATGGCTTACTGGCGCACGCAATACTCCAATGCCTTGCAAACCCGGCAGATCGCTTTCTCTCCGTTTATCCTTTTCGTCTTCTCTCTTCTTCATTCTTCTTTTCCTCCTCCCATTTCTTCTCCTATTTTCTGTCTGCACTTCCTGAGAAGGAGCTCCCTCGCGTCCCTGCCCTGCCGAACCTCCTTCTCGATCGCTATCAAACGCTATACACAACGTCACGAAAACTTTGTACAGTCCGCTCGTTCTCCCGAGACAAGCTTCCAACTTACAGGATATGATCCCAGGGATCTTTTCCAGGATACGGCGAAAAATTTCATCCGGTTTTTCCCAACTGTCGCGCAGCCAAGTCAGCTCGTCAGAATTCTTCGTATTCCGTTTTTTTCGTATATTCAAATTAAATTCGGTCAAGAATGCTCAACTTTGTTGAGACAACCAACTAATCTACGAATCGTGAAAACAAATGAAAATGCGGTCGAGTGAGAAGAGACGAAATACAAAGTGAGCAGGCCGAGGGTCCTGTGGCAACCCAAACCCGAGGCATATGGTCCGTGACTCGTCGACTACAGTTTCCATTTCCCGTAAATGTATATGTAATAAGAATAATCATGGACACGTGTGAGTGAGAACAAAGTATCCCAAATTTTGTTCAGGCTTCGTGGACGGATCGTCTGATTTCCAGCGGAAAAATCTTCATGTTCGTTCCCGTGCGTTGCAGGATTATCAAAATACATGGAAACGCTGCATCACCCTAGAGGACAAGAAAAGTGCATCTCACTGTCTGAAAATGGAATATAAACAGTTTTAACAGTCCTGCTAATGGAGAAAAACGCCAGGGGATGTTTGGCTTTGGGATGACTCGATTTTCCAGCTCCACGTGACTTGGCTCGAGCTTTTTCGAAATTCTTCTGTTTTTTAAAACGTTCGATGACGTTATATTTTGATGTGTTTAGTTGGCTCGACCATTGATGTCCACCTGGAATATCCATGAGCCCGGGCGTCCAGCCATCCGCGTCCGGACATGGGCTGACAAAGAGAGAGGGAGTGAGAGGATTGGAAACACCAGGATTGCCACGCAATGCCAGGATCGTTCTCTTGGTCGTTGTACTATCTCTGGGATGCGAGCTATTGGCACGCTTGTGGAGGGAATTCTCCAGGGTATCGTCGGCATACTGCCATCACATCCAACCCCTCTATCCCTCTATAGCACACACTGGATCGACTCGCGTTATCTCCCACGGACCGAAACTATCCACCTCTCATCTCTGCGTTCTTACTCACACCTCCCATCTGCTTTTCGACCACATATGCTCAATGATATGTATGTACGTGTGCATATGCATCGTTTCGCGAACAATGTATATCGTGGTCAACACCGACACCCTCGATACCATTGGTCCGACCGCCGGCACTCGTCCTCCCCGAATTCCTCGCGATCTTCTCCTTCAACCTCTCCTTTTTCCTCCCAACCACAAAAGCCTCGTTTGTTTGGGTTTGTTTGGACAGCCTATCTTGCATGCAACTACAACATATATGTTCTGCCTTCCAAAACGCTTGCTGGAGATTCCATAATCGAGCTATTCGCATCGTTTCGCAAATTGGAATTTTTTTTCATCTGCAGTTTGCGAAAAAGTTGTGATTGTTTCGTATCTAGGAGAAAATTGTAATACAATTGTTTCAAATAAATTATCCATTCAGAGAAAGTTGAAATTCAAAGTCCTCACACACTGAAAATTTGAGTAGAATGAGACTTTTTTTCTGATTCTTTATATCATTTTGTACGTTTTATAAAATGCTGTCCATCGCAAACGAAAAATTTTTGTATGAGAAAAAGGCTTGCCAAATTTTCGATTACAAGGAAATCAAAAAATCTTCGAGTTAATTGGATACAGAGCGTCCGGATGGAATAACTTTGGACAAGAGTGTCGGAAAAAGTAAGCTCGAATGAAATAGAGGAAAGGGAAAGAAGAGGGAGGAAGAATTGTGGGAGAGAAAGAGAAAAAGTTGGGAAAAAGAGTGAAAGGAGGAAGGAACAAGTGGCAGCAGATGAGCACTCAAGTTAACGCGCGAGTGGTGTTACGGTCGGATTGAGTGGGTTCTCGATAGGAAATATGATGATGGTGATGTCCTAATGGAGTGAATTCACGAGGGACGTTGCTCCCAGCACTATCCACATCTATAAGTGACTTTAGCCAGGAGGAAAGAATATTAAAGCATCCTGGAATATACGTTTCCCATAATTGTAATCAAATACGACGCTTAAAAAGGAAGTCGCGTAATTGGAATCTAGAAAGAAGGAAAGAATTTTATTTTTATTTTTGCGATGCTGTCAAGATGGAAAAAGCTCTCGAGCAAAGTTTCACCCGCATAATGATAATTTTGTTGAAAACTAAGATTAAAATGCTGCTAAAGTAATGCACTTTTTTTCTATATATGTTTGTTCTGCATATACATGGCGTCCGTCACTGCACATTGCGCACGCAGTGTTCAGCAGAGAAAACAGTGATAAAAGGGGTTCAGCGTCGTAGCTCTGAAAGTATTTTTTTTTTTCTGTACCAGAGACAGACTCCTGGCAACATGGCAAAGCTCCGGCAAAATTCAGCGTGCTCTTGTTTTTCATTAGCTAAACGAATATGTATAGGATTCACGCCGTTGGTTTCCGGTGTGTACCGTTTATAACGCGTTAGATTTACGCAGCAACTATACACGCGAATGCGCTCTGGCTTGGGCCTCGAAAGTTTCTCCGCACTGATGTTGCTACTGCTGCGAAGCTTCTGCTGACCTGGTTGTCGAGTTTCGTGGGTGAAATACGCGTGCATTATATGTGCGTCCGCGTCTCCAGAGGGCAGCAGCGAAATAATGCGTTGGTTTAATAAAGCATGTCTCTTTGCCCTCTGTGCTTTTAACATCCTCATCTGCGAGTTTAATTCGTAACACATACTCGTGAAGTACCATCTGCCATTTTCATATTTTCAGCTTCCGTTACGGCGAAAATATAACGCCGAAACATTCCCAAAAAATGTTTCCAGAATATGAAGTTAAAATTGAGCAAAATAATGAGCTTTAAATCAGAAATTCTTTTGACACGCATGATCGCAAATGAAGCTGGAATGTTTTTAGCACTTTTAATTAACTCGTTTTCCGATTCATTCGGATTCCAGGGCAGATATATTTCCCCATAACATCAAACCGACTGTCGAAATAAATCAATTAAACAAATAAATGGAATTGAAACTTGGGGGATGATGCCGATTCTGGGTTTATTTTCATTGTATTTTGAGGCAAACTGCATTTGTGTATATGGGGGTTGAGGGAGGTTATATCATGTGTAATCCAAGCTACGATATCCAGGGGAACTTTTCAACCGCAGAGGGGCTAATAAAACGAGAGATACTTCGAAACGGTATCATTATTATGGTACCACCGGGGGGCGTGCGTGTTTCGTATTTCGAGACTCGATACGATATCCCTCTATCGCTTCTGGACGAAGCCATTTGTATCCCTTTCTCTCCTTCTATAGGAAATGTTCGTGTGTTTGTAAATGTACACAGAAACGATCGGTAAATAAATGATGAATGACTGTTTGTGACAAATATAATGGGGCGAGGAATATTGTTGATAGATATGAGAGAAAAAATTCTGAACGAAGGTAAAGAGAGGGCGAAAGGCTAATAATTACGAGGACCTATCGCAGGAGCAAACACAGAATCATGTCCTCGTTCCTTCGTGGTCCTTTTTCGTTCTCACAAGCTTGAGTTTTTCCAGCATCTTTTGGAAATCCCCGGATTATCGCAATCACCATTTTTTCTCTCGGACACGAAGCCAGTGCTTTTTTTTTCTCGCGTGTCTTTTTGTCGCGACTGCGGCGTTTATTTTCACTGAGATGTGTAAAAAGGTGCGGGACTGGAGAATTCTGTGGATGAACTTGTTCGGGAATAACAAACTCGTACGCGTATGGGTGTGGGCGTTCGAATTTTGCATGTATGGCTGTTCGTGTTGGAAGTTTTGGAGCGCGAGGAAGCTTTTGCTCGTTAGGGGCTGGTCAAAGTATGGACATGTGTGTGTTTGCATGCACGATGACGTCATGGAAAGGAGGGTTGTACTAATCTCTGCGGTGGGAACAATATTTTGCCGTTGGGTCATAAATTAGCTGGAGCTGGACCGAGTTGGCCGGAAAGGGCGAGGGTCAGCGGCAGGAGGAGAGAAGGATGTAACGCCGACCATGAAAACCTCATAGAGCATCAGTGGAAACGGCAGCGCATGCCAGACCCTTTATCACGTGACACCCTTGCGACAGATATACTGTTCGCGAACTTGCACCCCGTGTGTTGCTCACTAACTCGTATACAGATCCTGATAACGTTACTAATATTGCCATCCCTCACTTTTCTTTCTTCCTCTCACTCTGTGTGCGAAATTCTACTCCCAGAGACTAGAAAGGCTGCTCGCGGTCAGTCCTAATGCTCCGTCCTCGTAGTTACGCCATTTTGGGTCCAATACATACACATCGCTAGGGGCAGAACCTCTCGACGATATAAATATATATAGATTGTGATTGCAATGAATATAGTCGTTTTACATAACTTCCGGTACCATGTACTCTACATCTATACGAGCATAATGCCGGAGTAACCACGAAGTGACTGCCAGGCAAACTCGCTATAACAAATATTCAGTGTGTACTAGAATACTGTCTGCAACTATTTACCATCTTGTCCAACTTTATGAGAGCGTACTATGAGAAATGTCCCTGTAGGGGCTTGACCGAATATTGTGTTATTCTCTCTTGTAAGCTGACTGAGTCTGCGACCATAAAAGCATTCGAATCGTACGGAGATGCTTTTATCATACAATTCAAAATGTTTTTTTTTTTCCTTATTTCAAAGATCATCGTTGCTGTTTAGTTGCTTTTTTATTCGTACTCAGAATCTCGCTGTCCTTTTGTATTCAGAAACTTGGCTATTGTTCTCTAATCCTCGTGTCAAGCGACTCGCTCGTTAAATAAAAGTTGAAAATGTTATTAAAAGAATTCGGATGATCTTGACGTTATCAAGGACTGAAAATAATGGACGGGATCTCGCGGAGACCATATTTTTCATCCTGGTTTTTTGTACTCCATTTTTTTTTTCATTTTCCACTAGTATTTCTCTTCGCCCGCGGAGAGAAAGGGAGAAACACAGAGTCTTTTGGTGTACGAACAGAGTCGGACGATCTCGTGCCCCATGCACGATCCACAACTCCTGTTATCTCGTTATTCGAGTCTCGCACTTTCTCTCCCTCCCACTCACGTGCATTGCGCGAAAGCCCTTCTGAATTGTAGCTTTGAACCGGTGGCTCTTCGGGGGCTACAATGAAACGTACTTTATGTCGTTCCCCCGACACTTTCCAACCCCTTTTCCTACCTTCCAGTCCTTCCACCGTTGCTCGTGTACACGCCACTTCTCACGGCCGCCAAGAGTTACGCAAACATTGTACCGGCACATCGACCAACTCGGAGAGAAAGAAAGTAAGCGCAGAAACCCTCGCTACAATATGAGAGGATATGTTTATGACGCAGTTGAGAGCGAGACAAAATTGGGAAATTAATGTGGGGTGAGGCTAACGATAAAAAACGAGATGCCGTGATGGAACCCTTAGAAAAACTCTTGTGTACAGAAATATATTCCATTAAGAGATTTTTGCTAAATATTCGCATGAACCGAGCTAATGGAACTTATTGCAGAACGTGATGGACAAATTTCAACTGTGAACGCGTAAAAGTTCGATGTTTTCGTGTACGAGATTCTATAAAATAAATAATTGTTGTGTAAACATTCAATTTGCATTATTTTTTAATTATTCCATTAGTTTCTTCGATTTGTTTTTGTTATGTTTTTAATTATTTTGCCTCTAATGTGAAAAGAGCATTAAGGGAGTTTTTATGAAAAGGAAGAGCGTGCATATATCTCGCAAAGTTGGGAGTGTGAGCCGGGGATTATTTCACCGCTAATTGCTAATCGTCCTCTCGGCGGTGTGGCCATTAACACTTTTCGTTTAGTGCCTCATGGCTATATACCAGTGGGGGAAAAATCCTACGAGTAAAAATTTGCGTTACCCTTTCATACACGTTTATTGGGCGAGTGTTTATGTATGTATGCGGCATAAAACTTTCTCTTCCTTCGATAATATCTTTCGGTCGATTCTTTCGAGCCATTCGTTCGATTCGATAGCTATTTCCTAATTAGGTTTCGACGCTTTGCTCTTCTCGCCAATCTGTGATTTCTCGTTAATTTTTTCTTCCATCTCTCTTTCTCTTGCACCCCTGGCACTTCAATTATTCTGGACCACTTCCAATTTCTCGGGATTTATCTCACGTTTATTTCGCGATCGCTAAAACTTGCTGGCGCTCATTTCGTTTCTCGTTTTCTTCAGTTTTTTTATTGCTCTGTTCGAACTTTCAATTGGTCCATATGTAATTATTATTATCATTATTTCTCGTTATATACTCCGGCATTCGATTGTACGAGTGTATTCAGAGATTCGCGTTATTATTAATGTCGCTCACCGATCCAGAATGATTTATTTTCACGAACGATACTGTGACGTGTTTCTGTTTGCCATGATCTCGAGTACGAGAAACTCATTGAGTACAGACATTAAATACGAAGGTGTAAGACTGGCAGAAATGATTAACGAGCCTGTAACGTGATCGCGAGGCGAGACACGAAGGAGACACGACACACTGTGAACTTTCAAGACGATTTTTCCCCCTGAATTTGGCCACCGTCGTTGTCAATTCGAGCTCGAGGTTGGGGGATAAAAAACTGGAAGGATCTCGTTTTTTATCTTGAACAAAGGTCTGCTCGGTATTATTTCCAGACGCTAGATGAAAAACGTCAAATCTATGTCTCGATGTGTGGGTGAGCAACGTGTCTGACGAGCGACAATTTTCCCTATCCAATCTCGTTCATTCCCATTAGAAAAGGAGGAAAAAAAGGATTTTTCTCGCGTCGAAAACTAGTGATAACGATAAAACCCTGGTAAATTCTTGTGACGAAAAATCATTCTGCAAATAAAAAGCCGGAGACGTGAAAAGACGCGGGGGCGGGTGAAATGCTTTCGAGAGCCGGAACAAAAAGAAAGCTCACAGTCGAGAAATCCGTTCACATTCGAGAATATATGAAAAGAAAAGGAAAAAAACACAACGTTCACATTTTCTGGCAGCAGAGACGAAAAATAAACGGAGAACGATTCAAAACTTCAATCAAGCTCGCGGCAAAGAGTACAAGGGGCAGAGAGGAGGTTGGGCACGGGAAATAGTGATTTCTTGAAGGCTTCATCTCCCGACAAGACCGTTAGGTCGTATGATATCCCTTGAGGATAACAGTTCTCGTGGATTATGTAAAAATCCTCACCGCGCCAGCGACCACTCGTTGAGACTTTTTTTTCCTACTTTTCTTTTTCTTCTCGGAGGTGTGCGAGGGTAAAATGTCCTCGCTACACCCTCCCGGCCAAAATCAGAGACCGTTTAAAGCAATAAAGACCCGGAGGAGTGCGGGCACTGACCCACATCAGAGACTCGTCTTTGTCGAAGCCTCTCCTTCCAATGTCATTCCACTCACCACCCTCGAGGGTAGCTTTTCCACCTCTAGAAAAACTTCTGTCACTGATCTCGTCCGACAACGAAAACGACTTTTGTAGCATCAATGTTTCGTCCGTTCTCTCTCGATCTCCCTCAGATTTCCTCGATTCATCTCATTTGCTGTTCTACACGCGCCTTTTTTGTCGCCCACTTTTGCGGTATCCATTTTTCCTCGTTTTTTCAGTAATTTTCTTCCAGTTTACGTCGAGCCAGCGCGTTTCTATATCCCTAACAACACTTCCGTGAATAATGGACTTTTCGCAAATCCAGCAACGATGGATAAACGTGAATTACGATAAAACAAATGGAAACGTTACAAACTTTTACGCGTTAATGGACGTTCCGTTGTGGATTTAGACGCATAAATTTTTGTCGTTTTTAGAAGGAAAAGTAGATCTACGCCTTAATAAACTTCAATCTCGTTTAAGTGACTAAAGAGGGTAAAGACCACGAAAGATCAAGAATGAGAGAGAGGAAGAAAGAACGACGATTTTGAACCTCCCATAGGGGTGGCTCCGCTTCTCGAGAAGGTCGCCTTTTCTGTTTATCTCGTTTGCTCGTCTAATGCTACCCCAGGTGGATCGTGGTAATTCGAGAAGAAATATCACGGTGCGTATAATCCAAGCACGATCCCATCAGCAGCAGAAGCAGAGGAGCTTGAAGCGTGGGAGAGAGCGAGAGAGACAAAGTAAGAGACAGACGTTAGGATAGCGGAAAACGAGCGAGCCACAAGCAGCAGCTTTTTTTACTCGTTTCTTTTCCACACGACTCGTTCACCCCGTGCTATTAAAAAGACCAGGGTTCTAAAGGCAAAGGATGATCGTTTAATACGACGAGCAAAAAAAGACTACGAGCCACAAGAAGGGCTCGTGACGATGGAAAATCTTTACCGCGCGTTCGCCTATAGTAAATGGCAAGGAAAAGTCGATCTCGTAATCGTCGAGTTTCTATTCCTTTTTACGCAAACTCAATGTCCCTATTTGAATAAACGTTTTCAACGTTTTTCAACATCTTCGAGAATAAGAGACTCCACGGCGTTAAAGAACCAACGGCGGTAGAAAATAAGTAGTATAAAAAAGTTAACGCGATCGACACCCTATCGAGCACACATGTGCAACCCCAAATTGTTTCGTGGCTCGAAAGCGAAAGATACGGACAAAGTTATACTCACCATTTTCAAAAGCCACAAAATTATTCTTACGTTCATGGCTTGGGCGTGGTTTTATAAGGCTCCTCAGGTCACCCGAGTGAATGTAATCGATAAGGCGAGTTATTTAGTCACGAAATATCGGAGCGTTATTGTCTATCGATATACCCATCCGAAAAAAGCTTTCCCAAATCTATTCCCAGCTTTTACTACACTATTTTCGTAATAAAGCGAGAACCAAGAATTTATTGACGGTCGATACATTTGCTCGTATAACGGATCATCGTTAAATGACCTGAAAACAAACGATAAGTTTGCCAACGAGATTGGGACGTGTGTATACTTTATATGCCAGTACGTAACGTCAAAAAAGCCCTTACCAAAGCAAAATACTTCCAGCAGCTTCATTTCTCGTAAACTTTTCACATTTGCTACGCAGTTTTCACCAATTATTTATCGTAACTTTTCCTTTTGTTTTTTCACCCATGATTTCTTCCTTCTCCGAATTTCTTCAACTATTTTTTTTCACTACTGAACACTGTCCATTCCACATCGTCGTATATCGGGATGAGAACAAATAATATTTCTCTCCAAGGAAAATAAAGTTTTAACAAAAACTTTGAACTCGTTCGGCTCTGACGGCACTAACGCGACTGCGTGGGAATCCGATAAGAAAATGTTAATGCTTCAAACAAGAATTTCTTTCTTTCTTTCGTTGCATTCACAACCACCCTCGCTGTGGTCTTTAAGGGGTTGTTCTGCGAATTCTCGCTCAAAGGCACAATGGAGTGACCGTTATTTAAAAATATAGGTGTCAAAAATCAACCTCAAGTGTTTCGTGTCTTTTAATCTTGAATAAAGAAAGCTGTTGAATCGCTCATTATGGCAAAGATCTCAAAGAGGTGAAAGTGCAAAATAAAGGATAACAAAGAGATAAGAAGCAAAGAAAGAGGAAAAAGGATAAAAGTATAAGTTCAAGTAGTGACAAAAGAAAAGCTCATTTCTAGGTGGCGCACACGAACTTTATTTGACGTTTTTTTGTTTCTTTACTGCCTATTCGTTCGTTCTTTTATTTTTCCAGCTTTTATTCTGTTCTTAGGCTCTTTCTTTTCGTCACACCTGGAACGACAACAACCCTTGGCAGAAGGATCGCAGGGCAGGAGCAGAAGGCTGACAACCTCGAAGAAATACGAAAAGAGTGTTGAAGCGATGAGAGTGTGTGATTCGGCTACAGCGAAGGAGAAAGCGACTTGGACTGTTATCATTCCGCACCACTACCACCACGGGCATTATTTAACGATATATATTTTTCTGTATCTGTGAATCTACGTGTGTCCGTGTGTAACTCTGAAACGAAATCGCGTAGCCTCGGGTGGAAGTTCTTGGCGAAAACGCGAGTCACGTTTCTTGCGTCTCGTGCACGACCACAATTATTTTCGGCTTTGGAAAGAAAAAAGCTGCGGAGAGGAGGAAGAAACGAGAGTGAGAGCGAAAGGTAGAAACTCTGAAATCTGAAATCCGAGTGGAATCTTTCCACGGCCATTGCACTGACTAGGACGTTGCAGGAGGGCCAGTCATCGGGGATGAGACTATAGTCAAGAGCGTGAGCGAGACAGCAGGGACGAACCAGGAGATTACCCGCGAGTTTGTTCGCTCATCTTGGCTGTTCTTTTTCTTTTCTCGCCACTTCGCTTCTCCTATCTTCGTTGTCACGATGATTTTTCCTCCGGGGAACCATTCTTTGAGTTATAACCGTTCCGATACGGTTATATAAGAGCAAGCGGCTTACTCCGTTACACGCAATGTCGAAATTGTCTGATCGCGAACCGTCCACGCGGCTCCAGGATGTTTATGAGTCGCGATGATTTATTTTCAGGAATTCGATTTCGATCCTGGAAAATGAGGACAGAAAAATTGCAACATTTCCGAAGATTGTAAAAAATGAAGCGAAATGAATTACTCCGCTGGATTTTGAATCCTCCGATGCCATCATTATAATTCACTTTGAAAATGCAGCTACATATCGGTCGCAATAGTGCCTTCCGGGAGGATGTAAAAAAGACCAGCTAAAAGGGATAAAAGCTTGGAATATTTGACAGACCGTTGAAGCTCGTTTTCCCGTCATTCTCTGCATCCTACCCCATCGGGAGAAGAGAGCTGTGCCGATTTGCCGTGTCCGAGGATTTTCCACTGGATTCGATTACCACCAGAATCTCTTTCGATCGACCATGTGCCGAGGGAAATAAAAAATAAAAAAGGCGGAATAATCGTTGCGTTACCAATCCTACACCCACTCTTTTCAATGCGCTTTCAATGCATACCCACTTTCCTTTTTTTATCCGTTTTTCAACACATGTAAAGTCCGTTGGAATTGCGTATTTGCGAATTGCCATTTCAGCGCCCTCGCAATGAGTTACGAATACGATCGCAAACTCAAATTACAAACTTTACCATCAATTAATACGACGAATAAAAACTTATTTAATTATGAAATTTTTTTAGTACGAATCTCGTTTTTTATTTTAATCCAAGACTAAAAAACCATCAAGTGGAAACGTCATATGGATTTTCTATGGAATTGTCATGAAAAATGTGATGCTGCGATGACTGAGTGCGGACGAAACATTTAAAAAGTTGGTCGAGTGTTAATTTACTGGCGGTTTCGTTCATTCACTGGTGCTACACAACTTTTGCATTTTACAGAACGTTTTCGGTGACAATATTTGTCGAATCACCTCCAACGTTTTATTCTACCATGTTAATAATATTTTTGCTGCAACACTTGTGAACGAGGCTTTTAACAATAATTCGTTTCACAGCTGGTTTGAATTCTACAGTCGATTCATTCAATGGAGGCGAGTAATGTCGCATTGTTTACAATTTCATCGGATTATATTCCAGCCATTTTGTTCCGGGCTGCATGTATACAGCTTTTTCAAGGAGCATCGTGCTGATGGGGACAGAAAATAAAAAAGGGCCTAATTAAATTACGACGTAAAAGCGTTGATTGTAAATTAATTGGCTCTGAATATGATGGGAGACTTTAAATCGATTTTACATGCAGGTACATTTATGGTCAGCCAGTTCGTAATGAATTCTCCAATCCGATAATTCGGCACACCCTTTAAATTTTCAAGCTTCCTCCTTTTTTTCTTCATGTACTTTCCTCGCTCTCGCCTTGTTCGAAATTGCGGTGAGGTCGCTTCTGCAAACGAACGACGCGTCAAGCTTTTATCCTTTCCGCAGATTGCACCTAAATTTAGGGTCCCCCGTTATATGTATGTAATGAGACTCGTACATGTGTACGTTGTTTGTGTACCTGTGTGGAAACTCGTCGTACTGTACGTTTCAATGTTTCTGCCTCGTACCATTTTCCCTTTGACAGTTTAACACGCGGATTTGGCCGATTTGCTTTCGGATTAAAGGCCACGGCAATCCGAGAATTGACGTGGTTGCCTCCGTGTCCTCACTTTACGGAGCCCTTTCGCCCCCGTTCACTCCCAAAGCTTTCAGAAGCGAATCTGAAGAATTTACATTAGCGATTTATAAAAAAAAAATTACTCATGGCCAGCGAAACAACGTGCGAAATTGTTGGTTCGGTTCGCACGAGAAAACACAGAAAGCTTTAAGAATGAGCCCCAAATATTTTGTATTATGGACACGAATAACTGTTAATTTTCATGAATTTCAAGGTCATTGAATCTTGAGATCCGCCACTTTTTCCTCGTGCTCTTAAATGAACAAAAAAAAAAGGCTCATTCCATTTGTAATTTCGCTCACACACACACATCGAATATCTGATGCTATATAGTATAGAAAAAATGTTCTCGAACGATCCTCGACATAAATTGCGGATGTAACGCTGCACTCTGCTATTAATTTCCTGCGGGATTTAATCTCACTGAGTAGACGAAAAAGTTCGACATCGAAAAAGAGTGTAAAAAAAGTTTAATATGACCAGGAATTTCGTGCTGGATTACAGACGCGATCTTTGATCATTTTTCTTTGAACACTTAGTGCTAATTTTCTTCTACGCGTTCTCATTAATTCATCAGCAGCGCAAAAAGGACGAGTTTTTCATTTGAGATTTATATGAACAGCTCAAAAATATTCTCGTTGAAGGGTCGCGAATATTATCGTCAAAATACGTGAGAACGCGACGATTTGTATTCTGAAAAGTACTTATTTGTACTTATTTCAATATTTTGACAAGAAAAACTTTTCCGGTGGTTCAAAAAATGACTTTTTTAATAGAAAAATCTAGAAATAGGAAAATTATTGTGAACGTTTCGAACGTGAACTGTGGGCGAGAAATTTCCTTCGTTAAATGAAATTAATTTCCGCATTATTCATGGAAAACATTTTGCCCGAAGCCCCATTATATTTTCATTCACCTGTAATTTGTATTACTGGGAAATTGAAAAACAAAAAACAAAAATTTGAAAGCTCCTGTCTTAATTATAGTAAATATCAAGGTGAAGTTGAGCACTGCGTAACTTTCATCATGAGAAACTTTGATCTACAGGAACGGAGCTCGCACACGAACGCCTTCCGATCTCGGTGAAAAGTTTCTGCTACATTTTTCGAGATAGACCAAGGCAACGTTAATTACGAGGCATGTATAGCATCAAGGAGAGTGCACCATGGCTGGGCAGGCGACCAACTCTTGTAATTACGAACGTCGAATAAAACGCATAGAAACGCACTCTTCCGATATCCTATTAGCGGGAAGAATATATTCCCTTTTTTTATTCACGAAGAAACTCCAAAAGTTACGAATCCCGAGAGAAAGAGAAAAGTGTGTGTGTGCATATGCGAGAGGAAAAGAGAAAGAGACTGAAACGAGAGAAGTAAAAAAAGGCAAGTCCGAATGAAGAAAGAAAAAGAACAACATTGTAATAAAAGAAAAATCAAGAGAGTCAACAATGAACTGGCGTTCTCTTCATCGGCCAGAGGGAGACGAATACTCTCTCTTCGGTTCCCGGATCTTTCGATATTTCGAAACTTTTCGAAGCTTCCTTCTATATTCTCTTCTCTCTGCTTTTACTTTGCGCCATCATATACCCTCTGCTAACATTTTTCTTTCTACTTTTCTTCCGTTCTTCCTTCGTGTACTTGGTCGTGCACAAAACTTGATACATATAGATATATTTCGATATATATATTTGTGCGCAACCCTCGCGTAGAATGTGAGAGTGCTCGGGGGTAAAAGTTTGACCTCCCCAAGAGCCGAGCGTATTTCCGGTGTGCACCTGCGAGTATATATTTTTCGTCCCAGAGAGAATGTAATTGCGTCTAGTTTTCTAACACACATATTCCACCATAGATTTTGCGCTTTCTGCGCTTTATTCAGCCTTCACAAGCCTCTGGAGCGGAGTGGACTTGAGAATTTTGTAGAAAAAAAATAAAAATATATTCTCGCGTCAACGAATGGGTATTCACGAGTCTAATCAGAGCGTCGCTATGTGCATGAATTTTTAATGCATAAAAATGGAATTTTCAGTTGAGAAAAATCGCAACTCGAGTGCATCTTGTCAATCAAGTATGTGAATTGAAACGAAAATTCACTGATTTGCAGTATTTTGTGTGAATTATAATTCAACCCTTGGATATTCGAGTCATATCGTCATGAATGTTTTGTTCGCGTACTGGCGGAGCAAGATTCAGCAAATAAATGAAATTATCAGGTAGATTCACTTTCCGAGTGTCCCCTGTTGGGTCTCTCCTGAGCTTTATACACATTCAGATATAATTTTATATACGCGGAAGTACGAGGCTGAACGCGCTAGATTTGCCAGCTTTGATATTAGATTTTCTGTACTTGGGGAAACGAAAGTTGTTGTGTGATCCGACTCCTGGCTTTGGAATTTTTTCTCCATCAAGCTGTGTCATGATTTCCCTCCCACGTTTATTCCGCCTCGTCTACATTCATCCCCTGGCTTTCGTTCGGCAATGAACGCGAATCACGTACAACAGCATCAAGTCGTACAAAAATACGAGGAGATTTTTGTGCCCGAAGTTTATATGGTTTCGTTGCTGAAGATTAAATTTTCCATCGACTGTGTTAACCTCGTGGCTGAGGTTTTCCAGAATCAAGTCCAGAGAGTATTAGCCAAGTTGCAAAAACTAATAATAAACGAGAAGGACGAGAAACAATCTGGCGTGTCTGACCATTCACTTGGTTTTACTACTGCGTGATGGATTCACCTGGAGATCGTGCCCTGTTTTCGAAACCAGAGAATTTTTATCTGCCCCAATGGTTTTTATTTGTTCGCAAAGTTGAGTTGAGTTCGTTTTTCATTGTTTATATTACGGATTTTGTTAAAGGGAGAAGGATTCCTTATAATTTTACGTTCACGGAAAAATTCCAATCTGGGATTCACCCGATTTTAGTTTCTCGTTTCAACGAGTCTTTCCGGAAACTATTATTTTTCCCTTATTCTCATCGAGTGTAGGGCACGTTACATCAATATTTTCTTCAACACGCTGTATACACAAGGCTACATTCTTGCTGTTATAACGTGGGGCTTTTGTCTTTCGGAGCATAATTATCGTTGGGAAAACATGCTGAGAAGGGTCGCGGTTGGAGAACGTGCGTACAGTAAAATTGCATATGTGTGTGGGGCTCAGCTTGAAGGAGGTGAGGAAAGAAGAAGAAAGCGAGAGGAGAGAGTTGAGTGGGAGGAAGAGAATGAACGCGTTTTTACCCTACAAAAAAGTGAATGTTATGGCAAACGTATTCGTCTGCTTATTTGGGAACAAAGTTCGAGATGTATTCATTGCGAGTGCTTCATGAGAGTCTCTCACATTTTTATTCATGCGCTTTCGCGATCATAGTCTTTAGGGAGGTTGTGGGGAGGGGCTGAAACGTAAGAGCGAAGAACTTGAACGCAACGCAAAACATCCAATTAAGCTCGAAACAACTTGCCTGTTAATTGTGCCAATACTGAAGGAGGGTGAGAGACAAATGCTTTCGTCGTTGAGTTTATCTTCCTCATCTGTTTTCAATCCTTCTCCCCTCCCCCGCAGCGTTTCCATTCGCTTACACGTTCACTTTTTTCACTCATTTCTACTACTAACCCTCCCCGTACTCTTATTTTTTATGCCTCATATTCTCCTCCTCGGGAACGTTTTATTCCTCCCGCTTATCATTTCCGGACTTTTAATTAATCGCATAGTCGTATTCCTTGAATATTAACGCTTTTGCTCCCTCGGGTAATTTTATAATATGCAAAAGGCTTCCAGCGCATAAGAATGATTATGAGAATAACGATCCTCGTCGTTGCACTTCCGAAAATAACGAATAACTTGAGCTTTTTTCACAACCCAATTAACTCTGCTCATAAACGTTCTGACAAATATCATTTGAATTAAATTGTTTTATTAAAATTAAAATAATTCGAGCGTTGAATTCTGACAGTCGAATTCTTGAATCATATTTTTCTTTTATTTTACGTTAGCAAATAGATCTATCCATAGACATCAAGGTTGGAGGTGACAGTTTCCTTCTATCACGCCTCCGAGGGACCATTTCGTTTGTTGTTCAACTTCTCCAGACTAGAGACTTTTTGGTTTTCTCAAAAGTGGTCGCATCACCTTTTTGTGGCGTCCAATTTAGCGGTAGTGGACTCGGTGTTTTGACAAGATTGCGTCAAGGGTGTACTGTGCAGATAGCAAGCAAGGGTTGATGAGACACAAGTAATAGAAACACGAATTACGTATAGAAGATATTATGAGAGTTCAGAAAAGTTTGGCTCTCGTCTAAGGCAAATTGAAGTGTATATATCTCGACGTATACATATATCCATGACATAAAAACGTATAAGTCGTGTGAAATTTTATCTCAGGCCTGGCACATTGTCAAGCCTGAGGGATGAAGACGAAGAGTGGCTATAAAAAGGGGAAAGACTCAAGAAGGATGACGAAAAGGATAAAGGGGCAGGAGGAAAAGAGGAGAAAGTTTCTGGAGGGTGAGAAGTTTACTTCTTCTTTGTACATTATCCATTCGCATGTACGGTGAAAACCCTTAGGGCGTCTATTATCCTTGTCATGCGTCATCTCGAGGAATACGAAGGGAGGTCCGTTCGAGCTATACCAAGAGCCAAGAAATTATCAACCATGAGACGAGACGTTTCAATCTCTCTGTCTTTTTCCATCTTGACTCTTCCTCTCTCTCTTTTGGTTCATTCGTCGCATTTCATCTCGAATATATTTTTAAAAAAAGCACGAGTACACAGCACGATTTAATAAGTTGCGAATAATGAGGTACAGGAGCGTCGAAAACCTGCTGGGGGTGAGAAACAATGCGCAGACTTTTATATTTTCTTTTTCGAGGGTTTCAAAACTTCTGCTTTTCCAACGAGTATTTTGTTTCTTTTTAAAAACAAGAGAATATTCATGAAGATATTAAACGGAAAGCTCCGACCTAATTGATAGAGAAGCAGACGGAAAATAACGAAGGGCGTCACTTCAGACACTCGAACCAGACGTTCAGCCAGACTGAAAAGGTTTGGATGATTTTTTCATCAGGAGATTAATGGGGGACCTCGAATACAATGAAAAACGATGGGTTTTTTCCCAAGTCTATATTTGAACGACTCGGAGCTATAACGACAGCAAATTGGCGCGCCGAAAAACTTGCCAGGAGCGAGAAAGACCGTGTTAGAATCAACCCTCTTGCCAGGCTCAAATCCCAGTGCGTGCATTTTAGAGTCGACGGCATCCGAGATGTGAGGATCAACTTTGCACAGAGGGGGCACATTCGAGAATGAGCATTCTCCACTGTACGTACCAACAGCCCCCACGCTGCTCAGTTATACTCGGACTAATGGTTTACAAACATTGCGTACGAGCGACCGTGTCCTCAACGTTGTTTTGTAACGACATACACCCCGACATGAAAAATTAGTCTGTAGCCAAAGGCGTCGAGCGCAAAGTCCTGAAGGCCCGAAATATGAGGACAAATGATACGCGACAACGCTGATTCATGCTCATCTCGACGGTCGAAAACGAAAAATGTCTCTAAATGTAAAGAAAAATATTCAGAATTCCCCGAATTTTTATAATTAAGTAAAACATTTTGAAATTTCCTTCTTTTTTATTTTATTTTCGTTAAAAACTCTTTTTTCAGAATACCTCTCGGAATGGAAAACAAAATTATGTTTCGTACCGCGGGTGACGCCGCGAGGACAGCTAGTAATTAAATAAAATGTCACCCATGCGAGCATTCAACCATCGCGCTCTCGTCACAGTGGCAAGCAACGCGAAAATTTCTGCACAAACGTTGTCCAGTCAGCATGGACGTACGAATCTCGTTCGTGTTAAATATTTTCAGCGAAAAAGAGAAACAGTTTATTGTTTGAAATATAATTTCAACAACGATTCGTGAAGACTCCAATAAGTTTCGTTCAATATCCCACGAATCATCATTTTTTATGCTTGACAAAAACTCTCCTACCGTCAAATCCTTAAATAAAGTTCTTAACAGAGAATTTTATTTGGACATTTATCAAAAAATTTGAGCAGAATTCAATTTTTCGTAAATTCAGAAAAATAATAATGGAAATATGGAAAAAACTATAACTTGTGACAGATTTTTCCTTCAGGCATGAATTTTTCAATTGCCCTGGAAAGAACAATAAACTTTTATATCAATAATACTTTTATATTCAATTTCAAAATTCCCCACCAAGCGTACATTTGGCGAGCTCAATTGATAGTTTTTTTGTTCAATCAGGGAAGTTAGGCCGATCACGTTTTATCTATGGAAATGGAACTTTGCCGCTGCTCGAATCGACAGACGCAAATCGATTTTTCGGCAAAAAGTCGAGTCAAAATGTTTTCTACTCTTTTTTTTATTCTGGTGCTCTTCCTCTGGTTCATCTCTCCTTCTCTGCGGTCCATGTTAATGTCACTCAGTTGGTCTCCTCTCTCGGGTTCCGGACTACGTAACATGGAAATGAGAGCCTGGTGTACGTGCAATGCGAGGTAACCCGACGAGAACAAGCGAGGCTAAAACCACTTCGTAATGAAATTTTTTTCTCACTATCCATTGCCATTAGCCGTCGGACGTGGAAGAGCGAGCCCAATGCTGTGTTCTTTCTCTTTCGGTCATTTTTTTTTTTTACTTCACTTTTTCCTTTTCTCTTCTACCCTCATTCTGACGTGTCTGTATCTCTCTTGTACGCGTATAATGGTACATACTTTACACAGGGAATTCCTTATCAACTCAGCTTCCTCTTTTTGCCAACGCCCTCTACTCATTTTTCACGTAATTCCTAATTTCCTGGCATTCATAATTAAAAAAAGTTATGAATTAAATATATTGTAGCATCAATTTTTTCTACGTTCGCAACAAAATGTTTTGCCTTATTTTTCACAGCTCGAGTATTTCAATTTGAATAATTATTTGCCTGTTTCTACTGAACCAGGGAAATAAAGTCTCGTCAGGTTGTCATGCAAAGAACGATGAACTATGGAATTTGTTTGACTGTCAGTCACAATGATTTATCGTTGTTTCGATCTTTTTTGACACGAAATATGATTTTGTCGATTCTCCAAAAGCTTGCAACGTTTGTTCTCCACTCTAGATAAACATTCATGTAATATTAATTCCGGAGCCGTGTACCCTCATCAGTTAAAGTTAATGTGAAATGTCCCGTGGATGTGGGTACACAGCGTGGTGAGGATAGCAGAATAAGTCGTATAAGTAGACTCCTCTTCGAGGACAGATAAAAAATTCAGCGTAGCAGGATCGTTGGCTCACTATGGCTATATCAATCCCTTTTTTCTTCCCCGACCCGTTGGACGAGAGCGACCTCTCTTTCAACTCCACAAACGCTCAAAAACTTTCCGAGGGTTTTGTCTTTTCTCTTTTACGTCGTTTTGTCGCAAACTTTGTATTTTTTTTGCTCCCCAGCTTCCTCCCTGAAAAGCAGCCCTTTTATCTCGGAACCACGGGGTTGAGAAACAAAAAATCATGAATTATGTCACCTCGACGCACGGTGTTATGCCTCCGTAGTATGATAAATATGTCCGCTAAATTTTAACTCTACGTCCTGACAGTCTTTGCTACTTTTGGCCATGCCAAAAATAAAGTTTCTTTGATGGAGATCAAAATATTTGACGGTGCAATTTCAAAGAGCTCATAAGTCCGCGCTGTTGATTAGAAAGATAAAGAAACTCATGAATGCAGCTTGTCAAATCAAAATCTATCGCCACTTCTCGAAAGAGCGGAATTCTGATTCAATAAATCATTCACTGATCATGGGACGCAGCATCCAGGACCAACTACTTTGATCGAAGAAATTGATACTTTGTTCAGTTACATAGTTAATTGTTATTGTTCTTGAAAGTCAATTCCGCGGCGATGGGATGACCTTAATGCCAATTTCTGTTGATATGATTTCCGGGACGTAAACAGTCAAGAGAAAAACGACTCAATTTTACAAAGATCCATTGAAAATACACGAAGAATTGTTGACTACTTTCCAGAGTCTACAAGTAATTGAATAATATTTGATCCGTCTGAACCACTTGATCACAACTTGGAAACACAATATTTTGTTACGAGCAAAGTTCTTCGAGGGTCATAAGAAAGTTGTGTATGGAGGAAGCGCATGCTAACGATTTTTCATATTTCCTTCGTCTCTTGTCCGTTCCTAAAGGGGATAAGGAGTTTTCTAGGAACGATACGGAGTTGAGAAAAAGGCTGGAATCGCGTCCGTTTGATCGCTGTGAGTTCAGTGAACCAGAAAAGATTTCAGAGTCGATTTTCAATCGAGTTTATGAGAGTTCGAGGTCAAGAGGATATATTTTGACTCAATGGAAAACAGAGGGGGTGAGTGACAAAAAAAGCAGAAATGCAAGAACGATAGGACGCGTTGAGACGTCGTCGTATATTACGATATCCAACGATATCAATTACCAGGAGCGTGAGAGAGAAATCTACTGCTAAGCTCTAGTGTGCTCTGTAGCCGTTTATGGAGCCATACTTTATGTGCAATTCAAGGCCCTCTCTCTTCCTGAATGGCTCATTGTGTCGATCACAATGGAGGGATTATAACGGCCATTGAACACTGACCGTTTCCTCGATTCACGGCGGTTTAGAAAGAAAGACAGAGAGCCCGAGCAAAAGAGAAGGGAAAGAGGGGATGAAATCGAAACAAACAAAAAAAAACAAAACAAAAAAGGTGTTTCTCCCATTTTCTTCGACCAGCCCCATTTTTTCGTGTCTCAGAAAACCGAAAGAATATTCCGTTTGCTTCGAAAAGTGAGTAAAAATGTAAATCGCTAATTAACCGGAAAGACGAGCAATTTTATTCCCCGGCAATGAGAATCGTTTTATTCGGACGACATCGTTTATAGCGGACGACAAGTTGCAAGGGTAGGAAATGAAGCTGCAAATGTACTTGTCCCGGGTCTCAACCAAATCTCCTGATCGCATCGGGCGATTATGCTTATGAGTTTCTTAATAAAGTTTACTGCAATTGTTAGTGAAATTCCGTTGATAATTACGTTGTCTCGGGATGAAAACGTTGCGCCGCAGCAATGAAAAAGGATTGCAGGAAATATACGAGGGATCGTGGTATGATTGAGCTTAAAATTATATAGTTTTAGTAGCAAGAGAGATTTATAGCTCGTGTTATTGAGAAAGGACGAGCGAACGTGAGATGCCAGCCAAACTTTTCCAGACTCGTTCTTCTTACGTGTCCGGAAAGTTGGTGGATAAAGGGAAATGAAAAACGAGATGAGAAGTGAGAGAAAAATGGGCGGCGTTTTTATCTGCAAAGACAGACCCGGATATATTTTCATATTTAAAAAAATTTCTTCTACAAAATCAGACAATTAAATTATTCACGAGAAAGAATTCGAAATCCACGAATGTAGGAAAAAATTGCATGCGAAATAAATTATTTCCTATCGTTATTCGGGCATATTGCAATTGCTCTGTAATTGTGCAATGAATTTCTTGGCAATCGTCGCAGCATTTTTACGATTCCGACGAAGAAATAGAATGAGAAAAGGGGGAGACAAGCTAGTAGAACAAAATATATGTATTTGCAACACGATGGGTTGGCATATATCGTTATCTCATTCGCCAGTTCCTCCACATATCCGACTGTCGTTCCAGAAACCACTACACACCGGATGGCGTGGAACCGCGCATACGACGTTCTATTCGATACGACGTATAGCGAGTTTATGCCCGAGGATTGTATGAAATAGTCAACGCCTCTTCCAGCATGAAGAGAAATCTTCATGTAACTTACAAATTCAAACACAGCTGGCTCCAGATTTCTTTACGGCTTTTCCATTCTCGGTTGCCTTCACTCGCGTGCGCATAAACGTACAAAAGTGTCTTTGAATTTGAGACTAACGAGAGTAAACAGCTTCCGCAATCCAGAGCGAACATTTTTCACTCACTTTTCACGTTTTCATTATGAATTATAGAATGAAATATTAATTTTTCTCCAGCAGACGCTGCTGGAGAAAAAATTCGTCAATTTTGGTGTTTTTTTCGTGTATTAATTATTAAACATTTTGCGGAAGTTTCCTGCCTTAGCGGGGAACATTTCTGAGCTTTTTCGTCGCAAGAATGCTGCGCTCCAAACGTCCCTCCGAGCTTAGATTTGTATGCAAGGATATCCCGTATGTATTACAGCCATTTGTTCGTACATGCATTAACGGCGAGAAGAAGGGCGCAAACTTGTTGAAAAATACGCACTCGATATCGCAGCTGGAACTTTTTGCTTATCAACAACCGAGAATTCTTTTCACGTTGTGTTTTTTCTCACGCGGACGTCCTCGCGTCGTCGCCAATTTTGTGAATCCGTAGACATTCATGTCATCACGTATATACAGATATAGAGAGACGAAATTCCTTAGGAGGGATGAGCGCGGTGTGGAAAGATCCTCATGCGAACTTCTCCGAGAATATCGTGATCGTATTTTCGCATGTACGCTGGTTTGTGTGCAGCTCGAGCAATGGAAATAGCAGCCCCGCGATCTCGGGCTACGTTTACCAATGTATGTGCGTGTGCGGTTAGGTTTGAATCCTTCTACACATTGAGCGCTTGGGAATCCCCCAAGATCCTCTATAAAACATACGAGAACCACGACCCAGACGCTGGCAAGCTTGGCAATCTCCAACTCTCTCTTGCTCGCTCTTCCTTCCACTACTGGACAATATAGTATCAAATGCTCTTTTCCACCTATTTTTATCGATACGAAAAATCTGCTTCACGATCGACGATATCGAAACCCATATACATACGTGTATACGCGTTGTTACTGCGGTAAGAAAGTTGGAAAACCGCCTGAAAATGAAAATGTTAGCTATTCGTATATATTTCAGAGAATAATAGCGAATCCTGCTCTCGTATTTCTATTTGTTTTGTGAGAAATATTATTTCGAAGGTCCGACGTTGAAACTCTGCGTTTATTTTCCGAAGCCAATGTTTCGATAACGTTCGAGTGGCCACGATGAATGTGAATTCATTTTACGAAATATCTGACTGGCAGAATAATAATAAAGTAGAATTAAAATTTGAATCAACAAAGCAGGAAAGCTTTCATTGAACGTTGTTTCAACGAGGAATATATTTTGTAATATTTACATTGAATCGCGAGTATGAAAGTCAAGAATTCGAGCTTTTGAAATTATTGCAGGTCCTGAGCATAGAAATATTCACTTATGGTGATGGAGGAACTGGGAGTTCGTGAACCCACCAGTAGTTTTTGAAGACATGGCATTCCGGGACGTGCAGCACTTTCAAAGTTTTCCATAAAGCGTAATAGGTTGCCAAGCGACCGTCTTGGAATGAATTTCATTCGTGGATCTTTGAGTAATATCCCTTAACATTTTCGAGACTCCAAATCATGACAAAATCGCACGAAAATTGACTTTCGCAACTTCCAGATTAGAATACGCGGTCCCGTCGCCAACTCCGGATTAATTGGTTTTCCCCTTTACGGTACATAATTAACCACGAGCCTTTCCAATGTTTAGAACTCGTTTCAGTGTTTTTCTTCCTCAACTTTCGATGAACAGTCGCAGTGGCCGTTAGTTTAGTGACGAATTTAGTTTCCGATTGAGCTGCAGGATTCAAGTCGAAACTACATCCACGATGTTTACGTATTTCCGTTGAAGCAAAATGGCCAACGGGTCAAACGACTTGCGAGGGTCTGCTCAGGGACTGGTGAAAGGAAAACCTGCTTGTTTTATTTGCATCGAGTAAAATAGTTCATAAGAGATGAAACGTGTGCGTTGGCCTTGACAAACAGATTTGTGAAAAACTGTTCGAACGTCTCATGAGTGGATTGTTACTTTGCGATCGCGTTTTCAGTCTGCGAACTTGAGTGAACTTCAACGAACACGAGAAGGATAATTCATCAATTTGCAATGATTTCTTTAATATTTTGTAAAAAGATTTAGAAGCAAAAGTTGGCATTTTGTAAGGCAACTTTGTTGAATTAATGGTAAAATATCAAATTAGCACTTTACTTTAGGAAAAGTAAATCATCCCGTATAATGGACTTGGTTAGCTTTCATCCATTATCCTGAGTGCATGCTCCGAGAGTGCTGAGAATGGTTTTATATTTTATTTGTTGCTTAATTCATTGTGGAAACAATGGAGCTGGAAAGAGACTCGACGGTACGAAATAAGTAAAAGGGAGAGAATAAGAGAAACAACAAAAAAAACGTGGTGTATATGTATGTGACGAAGAGTGCGGAGTGAATGCTGGAGTAAGTTTAAAACATGCAATGAGCGGGAAGGTTGAAAAGCCCTCGTTGCGATGCTCGTAATTGAATCGGCTGCTTTAGAAGCGAGAGCGAGGCATTCGGAGCTTAGTCGAAGGAGCAGAGCGAATTTTATAAATTTCGTCACGTCATTACACAAGATAAATTTATGAAATATTCATTCCTTCCATCCTGTCCAGACTGAAACTTTCTCAATTATTATTTTTGGTTAAATTCATATTTTAAGCGATTGAATGACAGTCAAAATCATGAGAGTAATTATTATCAACGCAATGCATCCCATGTATGACTCGACCATGAAAAAATACGTGCGTGCACGTAGTTTTGAATGAGAAATACTCGCCCGCACTGGCACTTTAACCAAAGAGCATCCGAAGTTTCTAAAAATAGGGTTCAAGCTTCCGGCAACCGTACAAGATACGAGCCGAATTTCCCACGGGATATTTCGCAATTTAACAGGCTGAAGATAAGCGTGGGAGGCGAGCTTCGCCCAACGATATCATAGAAAAGATATCCAGGCATTCTTTTGTCACGGCGAAAACACAAGCAGACCTCCGAATTCGTGTACGAATCTTGAGCGATATTTTCCACGCGACAATCCGTTCGCGCATATTTTTCAACAGGAAATAACCCTGGAGGGGAAATTTTTAGAATTTCACTTCATAAATTCTATTTTGTTACGAGTATCCACGAACACTCGGAAAAATAAAATACGGATGGGAATTTCACGCAATCTAATTACACATTTTAATATATCCCACTGATTACCTGTTTAATTCGGATAATATTAACAGAGGAATGTTTGCCCGACGTGTATTAATCAGTTCACGATATTTTCGCAGTGCGATTGATGTTTCGATAATTGATGGTTCGACATTACTCATTTGAACACATTTCCGAAAATAATTTCTGCATCGAACATTATTGAACGAGCCAGAGTGACGAGAGTGACAAATAAAAAGTCTAGCCGCAAATTAGAATGGACGGAAAATGTAATTGGCTAATTACATGAAATTTATAAACGTGATTAAACGCAGTATGAGAATTATGTAATATCATCATGATAATTAATGTAATTATGGAATAATTATAATGAGCAGTCTTTTGAATAATAATAAAACATTTGAATTAAAATATTGTTGATTAATTCGTTGGCTATTTTTGTTAGTTTCGTTCCGAGTTTGTCACCTTTAAGAAAAATAAAATCGAGAAGAGCCTTTCATTGAGATTCTCGTGCTGCAAGCTGCTGAATTTATGGAATTTCAAGTCAGGGCACCTTTTATATTGCATTATATAGCGGAAGTCCACTATGCTGGGACTACATCGTAGACAGGGCTTTTGTACTTAAATTGGCCCGTCCGGAGCGCTGATGGGTTTTCATACGTCGCTGTGACCAGAGGGAGCGCACCAAGCCTCGCACCAGGCACTGCACAAGGTGCCAAGAAGAGGTTGAAGGTTCCTCTCTCCTGCACACTTTTCATTTCTGAATCGCTGTCTCTCTTAGTTGCTTTTTCTCTGTCCAAACTTGCTCTAATATACTTTGTACAAGGCTGTCGGTGGACGTCTCGCCGTGAAAAGAAAATGGCTGACGTTGCCTCACGACGTGCATTAACGACGAGGAAGCAAATTACCGTGATTTCGCATGACACGCTCTCTACAAACCTTTGTATTTCATGTCTTTGAACACACTTTTCGTACTTTCATTTTATTAACATTTTTTACGCTCAAACAATTTTCATTACGATGGCGCTAAGATTTTTGATTGCGCCAACCGTATGAGGTGTGAGCCGATACAGAGAGACACACGAGATTCGTCTCAATCGCGATACACAGGACTAGAAATCATCAAACCACGCGGCAATTTGCTGAACGAAATGGATGACTTTGAGATAAAACTAAAAATCAGGTCAGAGATTTTATTATCTCGAAAAATAAATTTATGACGAAATGGCTTGCCACAAAATTGAGATCGAAAATGGGTATCGTGATATTGTGCGAGGTGCATGACACCCTGTTGTGGTGAATGTCACGTTGGCAACAGAGATCGCGTTGGTGAACCACACGTGACACCCATCCCGCACACACAGTCACTCATCATTATCTCCCATGGTATCGTGCACCAGCCTCGGGCCTCGTGAAATGTGAATTTCTCGCTCACCCTCGTTCTTTCTCTTTCTCTTCCATTACGACGCTTCCTCTTCTCACCGGATTTCTCCTCTCCGAGGTTGACGTGATGCGGGACTTAAATTCACAATAAAAAATAAGCCCGAGCTGATAACAGTAATGAGAATGGAAATTCTTTTTACGAATCCAAAATATTATCGTGAATATACGAAACGATGGTCAGATGTTCACTGCCTGAACTTTTACCATGAAACAAAAATAAATCATTGCTGTCAAACGAAGAGCCGATTCGTTCGGATATTGCTGGCCAAAACTAATTGCAATTCACACAGAATTCCTGCTCTTCCATCATTGATGATAATCTTCCCCAGAATCTAGCTCTGTTCAGCTATTCACAGGCGCCAAAAGGGTTTACATCGAATTAGTCAGTACATGACCGATACACGCTTGAATCATAATTGTATGCTTTTTCATCAAGGATCAAATGGGAAAACGCTACTCGTTGGTTACACCGAAGGATTGGCATGAAAATTATTTCGCTTCCATAATAAACACGTAGAGGACTAACCAACTCGATTTCATCAATCAATGATCTGCTGTATCGATTGGGTTTGCCAAACGAATTTAAAAAGAAAAAGACGGATTGACCTATTTTTGTAAAGCGAATTTTGCTGGAAATTGTTGGGAGTACATTCGAAGGGAAAATAAAATCCGTTGTATTTCGATGTGTGTCGATTTCGGAATAAAATTCAGAAATAGAATTCAAGTCCGTGTAAATGTAACGCAGTAAAAGAGAAAGGGGAAGAGAGATCGTTTGTCCATGTGGAGAGAGGATAGAGTATAACAAAAGAAAGTATATGAGAGAGGGAACATTGAGTCTGGTCATTGTGCAAGCATAAAGCCAGTGCAGCAACGTAATGCACTTAGCGTTATCTGTTCTCCTACACATTCCCAGGACGCCCACCCTGCTGTGACTACTCGACTACTGTCACCCCATTTTTCATCCTTTCCTCCTTTTTTCTTCCTTTTCATTCCCTTCCTCTCTATCACTCTGTTTTTCTCAATGTGTTCGCTTCATTCGAGTCCTTTTGCTCTGTTGCACTTTCCAACATCTTGCAACTGCACCTACATGGCGAACCCTCTGTCAAGTTCTACAGTCTTCCACGTCCCTTGTGAACACAGCACATATCTATTTTACCCATTTCCCTCTCAACCTTTACACACTTTACCTTCTCTCTCCCTCTCCGTCTCTTCCATTTTCTATCTTGTATACTTTTTCCCATCAGGTACTTTCCTAAAACAGGTTGTCGATACATTATCAACTGAATGACTCGGTAAGATTTTCATTGTGGCACATCTGCTGGAAATTCCTTTTTCTAAATTCCATCTCATCAATGTCCTTCCATTCTCCAATCCTTTCAACCTCCACATGTTTTTTCTTCATGTTCTCTCCATCGTGTTGGATTCGTTTTAGGTAGAAATTCGTTGGATTGACCATCTGACAAAATTTTTTTTCTAACGTCATACAATAATCACGCAATTCTGAATCCCGTTTACTCCCCTTGTTTCGTAACAATTCTCATCATCCCTGGACAGTGATTTCTAATTGTCATCACAAAACTTTCTACGAAATGGTTTCTATGTAATGCCATGGTTTCTATGTGGTAACTGGGATACTATGGACGTGGTGGATATTGCAATGGGGTGTGTACATTTCAGAAAAGCTTGACGTGATGGAACTACCGAGTGGGGGAGGATAGAAGTAAGATGAGAGAGGAGAGTTGACACGGGCTGGATTTATAAAGGTGGTAGAATGCGTGCACGTTTCTTGCTGGCAAACGTGTCACATCCCAAGAGACTGGAATAAGCTGTGACGATATATATAAAGGGCGCTCTCCCCCAAACGCTTTCGTATATCACGTGTAGGATGTATATGTGTCTCGTTAGAACTCAGTGTCCACCTTAATAGACCACTGGGAAAATTCTCGGATCTGTAATTAAAAACGTGCCAGTGATCAAAGAGCACGATGTGTGTGGTCGAGGAAAACATGTTTTCCTTACACATATTCAAATGAGCCTTTGCCACAGCTGGTAGAGAAAGCACGTGACACTTTTTGGCGCAATCAAGTCTGAATGAGTGCGAGGTCACAGTAACTCAATAATGAGCGATGGCAGGGGGAGGGGGGTGAATATAATGGACGGGGTAACGGAATATTCTCCCAAATGTTTCGAACGTTTGATCGCCTTGTGCGGAGCTGCGGGAATTCCCTTTGACTCGGTCGGATAATCTCTACAAAGCCCATAGAACGTGAACAACCTGTCCATTCATTTTCCCCATGCATTCGGTGGACTCGAGGAAAGAATTTAAAAAATCTCATTTATTAACAGCATTTGGGATTAATATTGAAGAGTGAATCGTGGAAATTCGAGGAACGGATTTTGAAACGTTTTATCGAAATTTATATGAATTTATTTATAAAAGTAGCTTTGAAGGTGATAAATTCGGGAAATAGAAGTTGAAGGAGATTACGATGAATGCGTGGGGACGAATGGCGCATCGATCGAGTATGATGATGCGATCTCTACTCACAATTCACATGAATTTACTGTACTCGTTCAAATATGAGAATATTTATCAACCCTTGAGCCATTAGTAGTAAATGGTTGTATCTGAATCCGACAAATTAAACTCCGGATGGAGAGATTTCTCTATTCATCTATTTTGTGCGCTTTATGCATCGAGTGTATCGATCTTCTGGTGAGAACCCTCAAAAGCGATCGTGCTAATTTTATTTGTGTCATTCAAGCTTCTGTCGAAGGGAGGAAGAGTGAGGGGACGTTTAAATCGTCAGGATTATCGTTCGCACGAGGGCCGTATTGCATTCACCACGGGACAAGAGTTAATCTCTCTCGCAGCTCTGGGCACACGTCACACCTTTGCCTTCTCACCCTCCATCTCTCTCTTCCTCCCTCTTTAACCCTTCCGCTATCCTTCCTCCTGTCCGATGAGTCAACCCACGCATACATCGCTCTTCATATCACGCTGCTGGAAAACTCGTGTATGTTCGCTAACCAGCCATCGAACCAATTATCGGGGCACCGGAGAGAGATTGAAAACAGCGGATGAACCTGAACGAACTAACCTCACTCCAGTCATTCATCACATTACGATATGTCGCTCCTAATCAGTTCGGAGGATACTTGAACGATTGCTCACTCATGAAAAAGTACAAATTACATGATCCTGAAGTTTGCATCGTTGGAATGCAACGAAATTCTGTTATTTCTTCAGCAGAGCCAATAATTATTATTCAATATTTGGTCCGGCCAATAAAACGATTCTCTCTTGCGACCAAGAAACTCAATCGACTCAAAAAATTGCCACGATTTTCAAAATTCAATGAATAATCCATAGAAAATATGTTTTTCGTTGAATCTCAACGTTGCAAACTTCAGGGTCATTAAATTTCCGAGAACACATCGAATCACACATGGTCCCAAATGTGAACAACTTTTTTCTATACTTTTATATTATTTCTTGCATTTCTAATTAGGATGAGCAGATCGAAGTGGTTGAATTATTTGTCATCAAACTCAGGCTTTTCATCAAACCTCAAAAAAATTGATCCGTTTTCTAAATTTTGAATCACTCGATTCAAACCCAAACGTCAATTCGATTCATTGAATGATTAGTTGATTCTGTTCCAAGCAATTTTATGAACACCTTTCCCTTCTTCATTCTATTCGATTCGTCCGCCGACTGTTTTCACATCTGGACTCAAAATGACGAGGGTTTGGGTTAAAGGGGTTTGAAGAAGGAGCCCGAGATACGTAGGAGCGAGTGAGTGATGTAGGAGCACGAGCAATGATAACAAGTAGTCCGGCTCTTGATATGTAGCACCTTTGGAGCGAGGTTCAAGGGTCAACTGGGAAAATGTGTATCCTCACCCTTCGCTCGCGGTAGATGACATCGTTCTCTGTTTCTCTCCTGAGGTTTCTCTATATTACTTTATAAGAGGAAGATGAAGGGGTTTAGTCTGAACTAAGAGAAACGGACGGAGAGAGACGACGACGCGGCGTATATAGTGCTCAAAGGTCTTTGCACGTGCCCCGAGCTATGTCGGCGTACATTACCTTCCTTTGACGTAGTCATGTGTCCCGTCCTCGCGAACCCCTCCTTATAAGCTACGAATGATCATTATCGCTATTAGTATTACACCACATAACCCAATTACCGAGTAACTGTCGCGTCAACCCTTATCTCCTCGGCCATTAGCGTCGACACGCGTAGACATCGCTTACACCCTATCTCGCTTTCCCTCTGTCTCTCTCTCTCGCTCTCTGGCAGGGGATGTGAAGAGTGTTCTCAGTGGCAAATTGTCCGGAAACAAGGAGCCTTGACATTCAACAACATTGCTTTCATGGACTCGAACACTGGCTTTGGTGGATCAAGTGGCCCTACATCCTCGATTGTTGCTTTTAGTCCTATTAACCCTGTAACGTCTAACCTGACCACATTAAGAGCATCTGCTCCGAGTGCTCAGTCTATAAATAACCTCGTCACACCCGAAACACCAAACGATCAATGACACAACATTTCATCGTTCAATTCAACTGTCTGAACTGCAGAAAAGCTGATTTTTTTCGGTTAAATCCACATTTTGAATTGGTCGCATAAAGATTTTTCGTATAACCCTTTTTGACGCGGTCCACCGAGGGTTTGATGGAAATAACAGTGAAGGGGTTGATTGCATACGTGACCACGCAGAATATTCAATAATTAACGATGCCATTTCAGAATCAATACACGCTCCAGGTATTATTGCCCTCTACAGGTATCGCCGATTGTCACGTGATGGTCAATGCCGGAGGGTTTTGGTTTGACGGACCAAAGTTGAATGGTTTTCATGCTTTTTCATAATTTTCCCACATTTATCGCTGGCGCACGCATCCGAGCTTGGCGGAGGGGGCAATAAAGTGACATGGCAAACGTTGTAATGTGTGACCAACGAGTTGGGCGTTGCTGCGTGAGTGACCGAGAGATTTATGTCCATGGGGAACTGAGCGATGGCAGATAAAGCTGCGAGGATCTTAAGCGGATATGAAAAAAGGAGGATTGCATTGGGGACGCGTACGGGAAGACGTGAAGGACATGAAAAAACGAGTCTTAGGAAAAATAAAACGTATACCAACTCACACACATATATATCGTCAAGTGAGTGACCATCGCATCAGCCAGGCCCCTGGCGGGCCTTGCTGTAAATGGTGATAAAGTGCTGGAAAATAATGTGTGTCGCCCGCGGACAATGAAGAGAAATCGCTGTGTCTCGACGCGTAAGAAAGAATAAGTGCCATTCGCTTAGCTGCCATATCCAGGCAGGACCATTCCTTCCCCTTTGCTCTCCTCGTTTTCACTCGAAATCACCCTTGCGATGCTCATGTCACTATCATGAGGATAGGCAACTTTTTCTACCATTAGGGGAGCTAAATTTCCCGTGTTGTGTTCGCACTGTGAAGGTTTAGGATGGACCAACAGAGAGGACATGATTATTTCATACCAAAGTATCCCATACGTTTGTGTATAAAAACAAATTGACTCTGGTCATTACAGCCTTGCAATGACCTTTTAGAAACCCGAAAAAACACGCTGATGATATTGTTAAAGCGTGGGCGTAACCGAAGTAAAAAATGCACAGTAACTGACAAAGTAGAAATGTACCAAATTGACGAATCCCCAGGGGAACCCTCAACGAGTATTTCTTTTGTTGAGTTTCAGAAATCCCTCGATTCGACTCTAGATTCTAGCCTCGTGACCCTCTATCTTTTTGTTACACTCTGCCAGGCCACCAAACACTGTACCATACGCCTGTCGATTGTTACATTTAATCACACTTCGCTCAACTCTGCAAGGACCCTCTAATTCCACCTTTTTCTCTCTTTCTCTGCTGTTTCACTTCCGCACTCATGCGTTCAATGGAATACCAGAACCATTCTCTCCTTCACTCTTGATTGCAAATTCGAATTACACGTTCGCCGTTCCCACTGTGTGTTTCGCAGTGGCTGACCTAAACTGCCTGTTACCACTTGCAAGTAATCACAGTTGTTACGTGCGGTCAAGAAAAATCTCTCATCGTTACAAAACGAATAACCGGAACTTGTTTTTGTGAAATATGTCGTGCAGAGTTTCACCGTGGACAAGGTCACCCTGACTTTTGGTTCTAAATGAAATTCGATCAGGACTTTCTCCTGGATTTTGCAATACTTGAATAAATCTGCAACTTTAGCGATAATCCTGATGCCATTTCGACAAGAACCTGAGAATCGTTTTCTCGGGTATTTCTTATTTTAACCCAGTTCAGACCTGGCACATGCTTCGCTAGAATTCTTGTCGATAGGTCGAATATACTGAACGAAGAAAATGGAAGAATGGTTACGAATCGATGAAGAATGTTAAAAGGACTCGCTTGTTTTCTCGGCGCAGGGAAAGGATACGATTCTTCCTTCTCGTGAATATATACGCTGGCTAAATTCAATTCTCCGATTTTTCTCAACGTTTCCTGTGATATTCCCTTGCGAGTCATCCCCACAGCGATTTCTGGGATACGATGTTTGACCTGTGGACACAGTCCTCTCGCTATACTTGACTGACTTCACTTACGTTGGCCTTCTAGTTCGTGGCGCTGTCGCGCATTTCAACATGCCTTAAGGTCCATCAAACCTGTGTGTGTCTTTTTCAAGAAACTCAAGCTTTATCCCTCAGTGAATCTTTTCGCTTGTTCAAAAAGCAAGGATCTGTGCTTCGAGTGAAATTTATCAAGTCACGATGTGCAACTTCAGGTGGTTCGTGCCTTTTTTTCCGACTACCGTATCGCTTGGCTGAATAAACAAAAATATTCACATGTGCGTGCAATCGCAAAAGAATGTGTCCGCTTCCGGTATGTTTCGAACTACCATGCGGTTGATATTGACGTTTCCACTCTACGGTTTTTTCACGAAAGGCGTTTTTTCGATACATTCCCGTCAACGTATTCCCAAAGTAAAAAAAACAACGTGGAAAACGTTGCTCGTTTTTTATTGAGAATTATTCTCTACTCTGCGAAAATTCTCTGTATTGATATTTTGCTCATTTCACTTGTACACACGCAGGCATCAATCCCGAGTAAATAAAGGATCATCCAACCTGAATGTCGGAAAGATGGAGTGAGTAAAGGTTCAGTGACGTATGTTCGTCTGGGTCCAGATAGGACGAAGTTTAACAAAACGTTCTTTAAGCACACCTGTATCTGAAATATCAATAATAGTATTGGGTTACGTTAAATCGGAGTCAACTTTCGAGCTATACGATGAATGCAAGTTCACTGTGTACTCGTCCGGAGTTCCGTGAATAGAATGTCAGGAAGATTTTTATTTACGGACTATTGGTCCAAATAATCGGACTCTGGATATTTTCTTGATATGTTTTTTTTTTCGACAGTTTTCAGCATGAAAAGCTCTTCAAAGAGCATATTCTTTACGGGTGATCGAATATATTCATTTTTTACCGAATTTCCTTCTTCATTTACGCACAAAAACTGAAATTACTGTAAGTGAATTTTGTCCACACCGGAATTGATGAGATTTTATGCAGGAAAAGTTCATGAAGAATTCCTGAATCCAAAAATAACTGGAAAAATATTTAAAAATCTGGACCCTTGCTGGGGAATGAATAAATCGGAAAAACGACGTTCGGATTCCACTCGTAATGCAGAGGGGAACACGAAGCAGTTGGTCATATCAAATTGGTTCGTGTTTCAGGAGGAAAATCTCAAGCAAAATCTCTGACATATATATCGATCTATATTATATGCTGTCTATGGTGTTTGCCGATGCGCCAGCAAAACTGCCTGGCCAAATCTCTGTTATTCCTGGCTCCAATCACGAGTGAGAAGTTTACGAGGCGGTGAATCATCCACAACGTGGAACAACTAGCCTCCCGGGACGTAAATTCCGGTCTCTATATCAGAGTGTACGTACTGCCCACTGCTGCGATCGTCGGGCGCATAAAAACCGTATAAGAATGAGAATGACCATTTTGGTAGCACGACTTTATACGACTCTCTGCAGTAAACCATTAACTTCGATAAGTTACGAGCACCAAAACGTCCCGTGGAATAGCTAATCCAGAACATACGACACGAAGACAAAAGGAATGAGGAATTTCCCTTAAAATTATCATCGAAGAAATGTCCCTTTATATGTATATCAAAAATCATTCAGAGACTTTTGCATTCCATCGTGCAAGTTTGCAACCTTTCGAACCTTCAACGATAATTTCGGCAGGAACGTGAGTGATTGGAAAGGTAAATTTTGGAGAGTTGACCAGTTCTGCTAACGTATGCACGAAATATGGCTCTCTGGACAAGGCTCTAAGAGAATCAAGGGTATGAGGGATCAAACGAGACGTGTATGCTGAGGATAAACGTACATACTCCCTCGTCAGAGTTGCTTCATCGTTCGGTGAATTTGACCGCGGATTCATAGAGCAACTTACACATGGAACGAGAGGTGGCGTTTCCGTAGTTTCACGTATTTCATTACAATTTCTACGTTCCCGCGTTGGGCTGCATTTTCGGCCAATTTGAATACATGGAAACGTTCGTTTCGAGACACAGGCAAAGACCCAAAACCGAGTACATTTGCGAACACTTGACGAATAGATATTTGCGAAAGAAAAATAAATTTTGGAGAACTTTATTCCGGAAACGTAATTTCCGTGGCTCGATTGTTCGGGTCGGAACTCAAAATGCAACGGTTACTCGGCTGAATGCACAAATTTTCGTTATCAGCACGTCTGCGTGAAATTCTTGTACATCATTCGACATTTTTCTTTTTCATTTGTTTTGGTATTGCGGCCGCGGATTATGACATTGAACTCTGGCACTCGCGCACGAACGAGCAAAAACAGTACGTTTCGTTTAGCTTCGGCACGTATTAGCACTTAATCAGCTATGTTATTCAATATCGGTGCGCCAAAGGGGATACCAAGGTGGTAGGAGTTGGGGTGTTATGTACGCCGCTTTGAGGAATGTTCAAGGGGCGGCGGATGAAGGTATTAAACACACCGTGATCGTGAACCAATGTTTCTCTCTCTCGCTCTCTCCAATCTCTGTATTATTGAATAAAACTCCATATGATACGCGCGTAAAGACACAAATATATTTTTTGCGTGGTATTTTGCGTGTGCGCAGACACGGCGGACCAATTTTTTCCCCTCGTACTGTCCATCCCCTGTCATTTGGATTCACTTCGCTACGTTTTCGCGGTCAGAAAAATCAATCCCCCATAAAATACGGGCGAGAATGTTAAATATTATGGGTGTTTCAATTCATACAAACTTTTGCTTCATAAACAAACATTTTATCAGGGTGTGTTAAAAAAAAAAAAATGTTCATTCGATCTCTAAGTCATTGTTCCGTGGATTTTGCTTTACACGTCGTTCACTGGAAAGTTCAACGAAAATTTTGCAAAAGTTTAGCTAAAGAACTCATTCATTCTTATAAAATTTCTTTGGAAAAAAAATGAATCAATATATTTTGAAAAAAACCTCGTTGATCTTTGGACATTCCATGGGAATGAGGATTTTCCCGATGACGAACGAAAACGATGTTTTCCCGGATGATACGAGCAATTTGTCATATTTTTTTTCCAGGCAATGATGAAATTTCAAAGTCTACAAAGACGTTTGTTTAAAAGTAGCGAAGACCAATGCGAATTTATAATATTCGAATTCTTGTGATATGATATGCATGTTTTGTTGAACTTTCTTGATGTTGAATTTCTCTATTCCCAAGATTCTGAAACTTCTGCAGGTTGAGGAAATTATCACATAAAGATAAGAGACAATGTGCACTTCGTAAAGTTGGCTGTTTCCTTTATCGCGAATATGCTACGCGATATGAAGTAAAGTGTCTTCCATTCGATACGCGGATGTGCGAGAGAATCAGCGAGAAATGAATGAGATCGAATGGCCATTCTTGTCTGTGCTTTTTTCTTCCAAATATTTTTCTTTGTTCTACTTATCTTTTCAGGGCATTCTCTGAGTCTCGTATTTTTAACGCCATTTATATTCAAATTACCGTATAAATAAAACATCGTAGCTGCTCACCAGTCCCAAGGGATTTTGACGGATAAACCACGGAATCAGAACTAAGATACGACGCGAAGAAACCAAAAACTGTGCAAGTCCTGGTCTCTTTTTCTCTCTCTTTCTTGGTCTTTCTTCCTCTTTTCCCATTTCTCGCTCTCTGTAGTTTTTCACGCCATTCCCTAGTCGAAGATGATACGGACTGTGTTTTGGTAGTTTTTACTTGTCAGATCCATGCGGGATTCTGCGATAATGACTCGTTTTTGTAACAACAGTTCGGTTTTGAATTTTTCTGTAATTGGATGCGATAAAAGTCCATAAATCGAACGAGAGTTAATGAAGGTCATTAATATTAGAACGTCGAATGTTCAAGTACCACGAGGTTTGAGTTAATTGCGGAAAATATTTCACTGAACTTTATCAAGCATAGTTAATCCCTTTTTCTCGTAAATTCATGTTGAACGCTCGAGCCGCGTTTCCACCTGAGCGGTTCTTGGTGAAAACAGATCAATGGAAATTAACTTGATGGGCAAATTGATGTCGGGCATGAAAAATTCTGGGAAAGCCGGTAGTGCTTGATGAAAATCGATATTAGATAACCGCTCACGGTGCAGACGTTGTGCGGATTCAATATCCCGTGAATTGGTACGAAGTGGGTACTGCCACTTGTCAATGAGTTCTGCCCTCTCGAGATGGACTCGACGTGTTCTGCTGCTCGACTTTCAATTAATTCAACGTCAACGCTCGAACTGACTTTGTACATCTCGTATCCAATTTCATCTCGGTGAGCGTGAGATTCTCATGATCCGGGCAATCACGAAAATCCCAGGTTTCATGTCACTGCGGCTGGTCCGGAACGAATGCCCGCACGCTTTAGAAGACGTTTGCAGATTTTTATCAATTTTTATATTTCCTTGAGGAGATTCTATCGAAATCTTTCTCTCAGATGTTGATGAGATATTAATTACGCAAGGAAGCCAATTAAATTCGCGGGGAATCTTGGCGGAGTTTCGTTCTCGGCTCGCACCGGATTGGCTGTTCTGGGAGTCTCTTCTGATCGAGATATCGAAAAGAATGTGAATCCGTTTTATTTACTTTTTTTTGTACGTTACGCGGACTTCGCGTTGACTTCCACGGGGCTTTGCGTTCGATCCGCCAACATGCATGGCATGCACGCAATTCCGAACGCTGACGAAGAGAAGTGAGAAAAAATGTGCAGGCAGAGCGTCGGGGGTCGAAACGATTTGTTGTTTTTTGCGTAACTTTGGATATGCCTGTTATATGGCGTTCGTGGTGCAGATTGCACATGTCCGTGGCTTTGGGCGTTCATTGACGCAAAACCGGTAACAAGAATGTCCGACGACAGGTCCGTGAGTTGGCGATCGTTGCAAAAAAGAGAAAAACGAATCCTCTTTCGTTCCAGAGTGCAGCGTATAAAATGGAGGTTATATATAATTCCATGTGACACAGAGAGACACTTTTTCGACGCTCCGCTATCTCTGATGTCCCCGCAGCCTAAAACCATAGCCTTTTCGATAAATGTACAAAAAATACTGAATAAAAAGTCAGCTTGATAAAAAAAAAGGAGCGACGAATCAGAACGAGAGTCATGACTGGCGAAACAAGAGCGTCGTTACCGGTAACAGAGCCAAGCTATCAACCGAGGAGATACGTTGAATATCGACGAAATTTCAGATTTTTGTTTCGCCTTTTTTCCTCTCTTCGTATTATTCTTTTTCACCACTCTTGCCCGCTTGTATCCGAAGCCATGGCTCGCCAAACGAGTGGAGAGAAAAAACGCCAACACCCCGAAAATGAAACGTTAAAATTGAAAGTTAGCCAATTACAAAATACGAGATAAAAATTATTGTTTACACACTTTTTCAGGACTGATAACGCGTTTTTGATGCTTCGCTTCACGCTTTTCATTCAACTTTCAACTGACGAGGTGTCGCGTTGAAATATATTCACACACTTATTCAGCAATGGTGTAAAAAGTAGCGAATGAGCAGTTTGTAAGAACCGCGTAACTGCAGCAAAAGCAAAATGGAAATTTTCCGACCGAAAAATAGGAAAAAAAAGTGCACGCGACATATGTGGCCAGGGACAATTTGCATCGTATGTAAGTCGACGCATTCGCCTCGGCGTTTGCACTGCTCGTACGAGTGTGAAATGCTCTATAAACTTTCGGCTCGCGCGCCGCAATAACTTTGCTCGCGATAGAATTCGTTGCTGCTCTCACTCGTAGGACAAATTGCGATTTCTTTATAGTGGCAAACGCGAATAAGGGAAAAAACTAATTTCAATGCATACGATTCTTATTTTATGCAGTTGGTAACGCGGTACGGAGTGAAGTGTGTTTGGAAATTGTGCTTCGTCGAGCAGCGTTCGGAATGTCATAGAAAATTTCAATCCACACGTACATAGAAATGGCGAGAGTGCACTCGAAACGTCGCTTACAATCGCTCGTCAAAGCTTCGTGATTATAATTGTCGTCGTATTCGCGAAAGATCTCCAGGAGAGCTGGAACGACCGTTTACTCGTGAGGGAGAAAGGGGTGATTTGTCCCATCAGAAATCATCGTTCATTCTGAACGGTACCAAGCCTCAAGGCGAGCCATTGGCATGTTCGGAATATCTGTACGTGGTTATCAATTGATGAACTGAAGCTTCACGGAACGCCAGAGAGAAAGGGGGAGAGCGAGAGAGAAGAAGAAAAAAGACAAGGAAAATCGTGAAAAATGCAGTAAAACGGAACATTAAGCAAAAAGCCAGGAGAAAATCATTTTCACTTTCTTGCAATGCATTAATTGCATTAAAAAAGCTCACGCATCAGTTACTCCCCCACCAATTATTCTTCCCTAAGCCACGCAGGTTTTCCAGGCGCTTTTCCAGTTTTTCATGTCGAGAAGTCCGTCGATACACCGTTATTAAAATACCAGTCAGCGTACGCGTCCGTTTATGAAATTGTATTCACGGGTGCGTGTGGAAACATCGGCGAGAGCAAGAGAGAGGGAGAATCGGTTAAATCCCTTCGACACAAAGGTGGTGTTAGAAATAGGGTTAAGCCTCTCTGCCGATGGGGAGTGCAGGAGTCCGATGAATACCAATCGTTCGTGGATGGTTGGTGGCATGGATTCTCAATGTCCCGAGAGCAAAATCGCGTTCGCGACTCCACGCACACTCAGCAACATACACACGCATACAAATACATTTAGGGGGGTTCGAGTCTCGATGGGATGGAGGGGTTGGTGTGTAGGGATTCCCGACGGAGTCACGTAATCCCGTGACTCCGTGGCGTTGCCTGCTATAAAGGTTCAGGATGGAGAGAACGGGGCTTGTATGTATATGTTTCAGCGTGTACGAGAGCATTGTACACTCTCAATCCCAACCAAGAACGACGAGAAAGAGCATAACCCACAGCAAGAGTCAAGAGCAAGTCAGAGAGAGAAAGAGAGAGGCAGAGAAAGGAGGAAAACCAACGAGCGAAGAGATGCACCGAAATTCGCGAGGATAATCCTTAAAGCCTCCTCTGCTATGGCATAGAAACGCACCGTAAGTCCTTCCGTGAGAATCCTCTTCCTCTCTGACTTTATACACACATATGTATATAGAAAAACTCTTTTCCATGTATATATCAACCCCCCTTGAAGCCGTTCGAGAATAAAAGCATCCTGCAACCAAACGACGCCTCAAGAGGTGAGACTCTTGTAGCTCTCTTCTGCACTACGCTATACTTATAAATATACACATATGTATGTGTATACATGTGAAGATGCATCGAGGAATAAGAGCGGTTGATCCCTTTAAGGTAGTTTTTGCGGTCGCACTCATTCAGCCTGCTCGTTGAATAAATGAAATCGCAAAAACAAGAGACACGAAATGCTCCCTCGGAGATGGGGATTTAGACTCTCAAGAACTTGATACGAAAGTGAAGTCGCAACGCTCAATCCCCAGGATACGTTGATCAGCCAATTATAATCATTATTGTGCAATTGTTCATATTAGGAAAGATTCCCCTAATGGGAAACTTTGAAATTCCTCTGTAAAGTTCTAAATGATGTGGAAGCTACGAATACGAATTCTTCTTCACTGTTGCGGATGTTGTGCAGTTTTTATTCCCGTTTCGAAAAAGGTTGTTGCAACTTTGTTCCAAGCTGACGGTCGATTCAAACTGCCGTTCGAGCTGATTCCATATAACACGACGGCGTCCAAACAACCGTTGCAGATACGTTTGAATAGCTCAACCGCTTTCATTCTCCCCTTTCAAGTGGACGTTAAAAACTACTTTTTCCACTTGATCGGAGTTTGTGAAATTTGCAAATTGGGAATTGAAAGAGGCGAGAAAAACTGGGTGTGACGGGAGCAGGCATTTGAGAAGTGCGGAAGATTCTTTAGAAATACGACAAATAGTCTGTTTCCTCGGTCCGGCAACAATGATCGAATCATCATATTCAGGGTCAATGAAATTTGAAACGTTCGCGAGAAACTGCAGGACACTCACCTTTCGGATTTGTCGCGGCATGCACCGGAAATCCAGCGCAGGTGATGAAATAAAAACACACAAAGTATTTCACAAACACCAACATACGTTCCAGGAGCACTATTATATTTCCCATCGTGGAGATTGGATTTTTCATATCACTGCAATCACGGGAATCCCCGAGATTTGACGCTTTTGAACGATCAACTCTCGAGTCACTGGCTACAGCACAAACGTCACTGTTATTTTCCTTGTCACTCTCCCGAATCCCAAAACTCGAACCAAGCCACGATGAAACTCTGATCACTATCATGCTCCGCTGCATACCTCGATCTCTATCCTTGAAAAGCAACTTTTCGTTAATTATCACTGCACAAGTACTGAGAAAATACAGCGATGATCTTGAAAGATTATCGAGAACACTCGTGACCACTGATCCGCAACGTTCTGACGTGTAATCGATTATGATAAACTTAAAAGCGAAATAGACTTTTAAGCCGACATGGACAAAGTTTTCTCACGATAATCCCGAAGTAGTTCCAACCGAAAGTAACGAAGAAATTGCCCAAATCCTCAAGCCTTGTTTATCGGGATTTGAAACTTTGGCACTTTGATGAAGATCGACGCACGATTTTGAACCATCACATGGATCGATGGATCAATCACGATTCACAGGTGGAACAGAAAAAAATAGTGCTTAATTGATAAAAGATTTGCATGGTCGATGAAACGTTCACTAGTTACATTATAGCCGCGAAACTTCGAAGGGTCCGTTGTCCTGAGGCGTGTGGCAGGCGCGCGATACGAATACCGTAAAATCCGGCTACAGAATGCCGGTGGCGCGCAGGGGTTAGTAGTTGTAGTAGGTTCGCGCGGCTAGCGCTCCAGGGTGGGCGGATCCCGTCTGCGAGTCTCCCGGAGTCGGCGTAGGAAACACACCATCGCAGTACCACTACCATCCTCGCCCTATAGCATCCACAGTCCTACAGTCAGCAAAAGAAAAGAACTGCAGAAAAACTATGCGAAAAATGGTGAGGACGATGACCAGCGAGGATTCCTCGTACAGTTAAGAGGACGTGGTTGCTTGTCAGAGGAAGCTGCGGAAGAGCGGGAAGTTGAGAGATTCCCACCAGGGTGGCAGTTCAAAAAACATAGCAAATCGAAAGGCGATAAATGTGAGTTGAACTCTAACGGGAAAGCGTGTTGGGTCATCGAAGACGACAGTCGTCGAAACTGTCTGTGGTTTTCTAAGCGTTTAGCGTATGAAAAAAAAATGAACGTGGACTGCTTTCGGTAATTTGTTGGAATCCAAAGTTGAAACGGATCAACAATGACATCTGCGTCCTACGAGTCCTATCCACTTGGAAGGATCCTCTTGTGGGAAGTCTAGATTAGGGATAGAGAAGTCTACAAACGAGCTAAGAAGTACGCGGACAACTGGACTCCGAAATAGTTATGGGAGCTGAAGTATTCTTGGCTGGTTTGTTCGCGCGCGAATGATTCCGTTTCCTGCTGGAAGCGCTGGCTCTCTCACTAGGCTGGACAGGGGATCGATCGAAATCTAACACCCGATTAACATAGTGCCCCCATTGCTAGCTCTGCCACATATACACCGTGTGTGTTGCGCCATACGACGAATTGTATTCGGAGCGATAGTGTCCACAGTATGTGTCATGTGTGTACACAGGCAACAATTGGCATTGTTTGGTGATAACGGAACAACGCGAAAGGGGAGACTGGGGCAACAATTATCATGCTCTTGGGGCCAGACATTGCTACCATCTGAATGTTATCTCTGTACCAATACGTTTGTTTTGCCATCGGTAGAGGTCGAGTAGTAGCTCAGATACTACATCGACGATTCACCCATTTCTGTTCTATTCCTGCCTTCACACCACTTCACTGACTGTTCTGTCAACGCTGGCGTTACCGAACAAAGCTTTTTGTCGCACAGGTATCGCTTCCAAAGCTGCTGTTCCTTTCATGCACGCATCATTGTTTTGTGGCTTCAGAATAATGCAGAAGTTGACTTCCGGACTAGTTTCAATGAAGATTCTTGACCGAATTTTCATACATAAAAGGAAAATATTTACGCGGAATATAGATTACTTATTTTTTCATCAGCCAACGTCGCTATACTCTCTCCTCACTTTATTGTCTGCACCAGCTTACTGGAGTGCCGCATGCAAAGGAAAGTCAACATGTTCGCGTTGCTCGTCTTTTCGCAATCAAATTCCAACGTAACTGGCGAAGCCAGCTATACATGTGCATTACAGCGTAATGAATAGTATGCACTATATGGTGTGTTGATCAAATGCAGCCAAGATACACAATCATTTTGTGTGAGCGAAGATCTACATGGTCTTGTGCATGTATGTATCTTCTTGCTCTAAACATGGACCGCGAGCTTATCAACTTTCAGGAATTGAAAAGCGCTTTGAGAAACTTTTTAAATCCCCCAGAGTCATCAATACGTGATGGAAATTTGCCTTGGCGCGTGCAAAACAATTTTCAGTATGTTGAAAATTCTCCACACGCGCCTGTTTTTAAAAATCATTAAAATCATCGCTGAATGTTTGTTTAAAAAAAATTTTAACGGCTCTTTTGTTTCTCCTAATTTTTTTTTATGGTTTGTCAAGGAAATGGACTGGACGACTAAAAAAAATATAGCTCGCTCGTCCAGATATTACATTTTGTAAAAAAGAAAACAGAAATCGGAGCATTCGAGAAATGGAACAATTCAATTTTGAAAAATGATACAGGTGCAGTAACGCAGATGGTATTGCTATAACGTTCGTCACATTCTCGACGGTCCCAGCTGTCGCATAAAAGTTTGAGAGTTCATCGCGCTGCTGTACGCACGCGGAACACGTTCTTTTTTCCGTGACTTTCGAGACAAGCAAAGTTTTCGGCATTCTGGGATAATGGGAGGAGGGTTCGTGTAAGGTCATGGTATCGAAGTTGGTTGAGAGGTAGCGCGGTGTCGAAGGTAAAGGGAAGCGAAGGGCGAGGCGATCAAACGTTACGACCGTCACTTCCGATCGTGTACGAAGAAACTTCGAGAGACCAAAGAGACAAACCGGGAGACGAGAGAATCTGAAAATGTGACTTGCAGTGACAAAAACAAAAAATCGTTACACTTTGTCAATTAATTAATTTTTCGAATTATTTTTTGTGGTTGTTTTATAGGAAAAAATTCATCAATATTTAATTGCACCTCAAGGGGTAGTTTTGGCGTTGACAGTAAAGTGAATTCAGAATCAAAACATCTCCAAGGACATTGTCAGCTTAATTGCACTCAGACAATAGTCTAAAAATCGTTAAAATTAGTAATAAAATGACGAAAGAGAATAATAAACGTTTAAGAATCACCACGACGATCGACGTATAAATTTATTATAGCTCGTACACAGAGGGTTCGGGTTATTTATGGGGGGTAGTAAAGCAGGACGAAGAACAAACGTTATTGCGCTATAGACACACTGTATACAAGCAGCAGGATAGAAAGGTATAACGCCACGTGTCGGAAACCGGTAGAGGCACACCTCGACGATGGTCGATTGTGCGCTATCAAACCACCTCACGCCGAATGGTCCTGCTGTATGGGTTGTTATATAACGCGCGCGTTGGAATCACGATAGAAGGGAGGCGGGGGGGGGTGAGGGTTTCATACTTTACAACCGGTTTGCTACGGCTCAAAGCCATTCGTTTCCGGCGATTTATTTCCGGCGGATACTGGCGATGATAGGACTCTCAAGAACCTTCACCCTCTTCGTCTCGCTCAGCCTTGCTCTCGCCCTCTCTTTCTGGATATCTCATCTAAGGATCACGTGGAGACATTGCGCTAAGAAACGTTAAAGAACGTGAAGAGATAATATTGAGCCTGGAAACGATAAAATGGGAATAGAATCGTCAGTATGCATCAGGCAAGTTCGAGACAAAAGGTGTGCACAAAAATAAAAACATGCACACAACTGCGTTAAACGTCGAATGAAAGGCTTCTGAGAGACTGGAAGCGATTGCGGTGACGGGGACGATCACACGAGCGTAAAGATTGATCCGTACAGCATAGAAACAAGAAAACTGGGTGGAGGAAAAACTTTGACGCCTTCATCACGGCAGGGAAGCTAGGAAAAGAATCTGGAGAAGTGCATGGAGGAAAATTTATGTCTGTGAGTGTCGACTGGCTCACGGGCGGATGCGGCGAAGAGAGAGAGAAGATGAACGCGGATGAGTAACACCTGTGCAAAAGAGATGAATGTATGAGGAAGAGAAAAAAAGAAACTCGGTAAGGAAAATGTGCGCGAGTACAGAAATGGAAGATTCGAGATGCAATGGTTTTGGTTTTTCAACGCGTACTGTTACGTGAATACAAATAACCAAGGGTGGATTTGTGGGTCGTTGCTACATGCCGTGGAATACAGGGTGCGAAGATTTATCGCGATGAAATTTCATCCCCCTTGTATATAAATAGATCTGCGCAGCGTACTCTCGACTTGAAGAAAAAACATGCATTCAAGTACATATCCATGGACCGAAATGTATTATTACGTATGTGTTTTCCTTGTGCCAGATAAATGGTCTCGGTGTATTTGTATATGTGAGTCAGCGGTGAAGAAAAAAGGTGGAAATTCAGTATCTTAGTCTCCTTTCACGATCTCACTCCCGGAAGTTACTCTCATGCTTCTCAGCTCTTATTCCAACAGATAGATGGCTACAGTAGCCGTTGGAGCTAAGAGTACTTCCGGAACCCCAAACAGACCGTGCGGTGATGGTCTTTTGTGTGTGTATGTGTGTGTATATGCGAGAAGGATAACGGCAGAACGAGAGACGTCTACGAGGAAAGTGAGAGGGTGAGAAAGCGAGCGGGGAAACGACGCATGGTTCGGAGTCTCTGGAATTTAACGGGGATGATGGCCCGGGACACCTGAGAGCGAGACCAAACTCTACTTTCCCAATGGTCTCCGAGTCTCCGGACTTTCGTGTGGCCGTCTCTCATGGTCGGCGGCAACTTTACCGTCTCTAGGGGTACAAGAATTGTAGGTGGGCGAGTTGAAAGCCAGCTTGGAGAAAGCAACGCTCCTTCGGGGCTTGTAATACGGGGCAAAAGAAAGAAACAGAAATAAACCCTTTCGTTTTTTTTCTTTTACGCTGGCATCCTGCTTTTTTAATTATTACACTGCATTTATTTTCATTTACAATCAATTGTTCGCCATAACGATCGCTTCGTCTCTTTTTTTAGCTCGAATTGGGTCATCTGAATCGAATGTTTACATTAAAAGCGGATTGTTAATTGCCCCAAAAGCTTCGGTCAACCATTTTAATTACTACGGATAGCCATGTGGGTGTTCACTACAAATATTTATACATTTTTGCAAACATAATTATTAGGCCAAAACTGAATATTCCGGTAGGGAAACATTTTCAACGATATTATGACATTCCACACAATTGTATATTATTATGGAAATTAAAAACGAGAATGCATACAGAGCTTTCCATGTCGATTGAGCCAAAAAATGTCAAACTCCAAAAATGCAATACTTTTTATTTAAACTCAAATCAAACTCAATATCTCGTCATCAAACATCCGTGGATTTTCGAGCAGTAAATCCAACAACTGAGAAGTTTCAGAAACGACGAAAAATCGACATCGGATTTCACGTCACACGTCGTAAAAAATACACAGAACGGAAAATAATTCGGAAAAACAAGAAAATGAATAAACAGAAGATTTTAGAGAGGCTTTCTTGGCATGAAAGGCCCTGTACACGTACTTTCAGTGATTGAGAACGTTTCATTAATATGCATTCGAAAATGCTCGTAATCAGAACGCGCTCGTAGTGTTTCTCATTTCTGCACATATATATATGTATATAAATAAATATTTCTTGTGCGAAATTCCTCGAAACAATTGGGGAAAAAAAAAAATATCGCTTATGGAAATTACATATGCATATATCGTTCGGAAACCAGACGATAAGTGCGTGCTCGAGTTTCTTACCCTGTGGTTTTCGAATTTACGAGGGGTGTGTTTTCCGTGAGGTTTCTGGGTGAGCGTGAGTTTGAACGTTACTTCGAATGGGTGCTAAAATTGTGATGGAAATCGGAGGCACGACATTGCGAGCTTTTTTTTTCTTCTTGCTTACCAGAGACACGAGGTAGGCACACTTTTTTCTTATGATGGAGAATAAAACGTCTCCTTCTCGTGATTTATTGTCACAATGAGAGCAAGAGAAAGGAAAGGGAAATAACGATAGAGAAAATATGAGAGTTGAAAAAAAAAAAATCATTTTTCAAGCGTCCCGTAACCCAAATTACACGAATAATTTCGGTTTTGCTCACAACATGATTCATCAGTAACGGAATAATGGACCCAAATTAAAAATGTTGGAAACCTTCCTGAAAAATTGTCACGAACATCGAAGAATAACTTATGGTCAGATTGTAATTTTGACAACATATTTTCACTCTCCATGCGCGTTGCTCTTAGCCACTATGCCGATTTTTTCCCTCTTTCCATTGGCCCTGGGAAGTTTTTAATTCTTGTTCCTTTTGGTCTGTTTTTTTTTTTTATTCCAGCGATGATAATTTTGATAAAAAGACGAGAAAGCACATGCCGAAGACTGGCACTTTTGGTCGGAGGATAGGCCAATAATTGTATCGCTTGCTTTACTCCCCTTTTCATTCAATTATTTTTACAGGATCCCAAGAGTATCAGAAGAGGCTTTCAGCAGTCCGGAAAGCGTTTGAACGGTTTATCGGCCACGAGAGAGGTCCCTGAGAGTGGTGTGTTACAGGGTTTCGAAGTAAAAAGGAGAGTGCCGAAACGTCGACTACGCCGAGGTCTCTCAAGCGGATTCTGGGTCATGTGTGGATCTCCTAGCGCACCATTGTACTATCGGTTTCTCCGGAACTTTGCACTGCGTTAGATAAAAGCGTAAAAAGAGTGTCTCGGAAAAATTGTCTCCTTCATTTTCTGCACACGTAAAATTTTCTCATGCTTAAAAAAATGACGACGTCAGGTCTTCGTTGCTGCAGCATAAAAAAAATATTTTTTCTTCGATAAAATATTTTCATTGGACGCAATTTTTTCACGAAATCCTTAGGGCTTTTCGCAATTTTCAACAACAAGCAACTGGTCATAATTTTGGCTCATACAGACTTCTGATACGATGATCCCTAAGCCGAATATGTTGCCCTGGAGCCCTCACAGTTTCGGCAAAGAAAATAAGAACTGTGTAGCGTGTTGTTTGAAGATTATTCGATTATCTTTTTGCGAATGTTGCTCCGTGCCATTTAATCCTCTTTTTTTCATCTTCCGCGTTGCCGTGATCCTTGACATATGCGTCATCATAAAAGAGAGTGCTCGTGGTACAATATGTAATACGATAAGCAATTTTTCCTCCCGATCACTTCCTCTTCTTTGCTCCTCATCGTCCATATTCCCCCATTTGTGGCCCTCATATATTTATAGACTCGGAGGAAGTTCCAAAGCATCGCTTTCCTCCAACAATTGCAGGAAACGCGAAAATTTATTGATTACAGCGAAATACACGGAAATTTGATCAACAGATCCTGATCCTGAAATTTCTTTTCCACGTGAATGAATTGAGAATTAACGAATTAATCAATTCCGCCAGCCAAAAGGACGAAAAAATCCTCCTTTTTGTTTTTCTTCCCCTTTAAATTCGTCAAAAGTGTAAGGAAAATCCTTCGGCTTGATTTATCTACGCACTACGTTATTTACAAACTTTTTCACGATATTCTACTCGTCGCATGACGTCAACAGAGTCGACTTTCATGCCGTCAGGATTTTTTTTCTGCTCGTCGCATCGAATTAGCATAAAACGTTGTGGCGTATCGTGTACCTCGGGACCGTCCAGAAAGGCAATGTCGCGCGTGTCATGCACGAGAGAAAGTCATACCCAAGGCGCATTGCACGACAACGTAGAGGGCATTTTTATGTATCGCGTGATTATTAGTTCATTACGGTTCAAGAGCTGCGAGGTTAATTTCCGCTTTTTTCATACATTTCAACGAGGATCAGTTCACTGTACGAAACCCAGTCACGCATGACGAACAGCAAACATTTGAAAGAAAGTTCCTCGTTGCTTTTGAGACGCAATAATTACTAGAACGAAAAAAAAAAAAACAATTAGAAAAATTCACATCGATGTTTCTTAATGAGTAATTAAAATATTTACATTTATTTGATTTTTATTACATGGAAAAATTTCAATTGTAAAACCAAAAGTTGCGATGGAATTTTCTGAATAAGTTGAATTTTAGTTCTAAATTGCAGTTCAGCTCGTGGAATTCGTAGAAAGTCGTTTTTTTTTTCAAAAGAGAATGGAACGCAATAATTTCTTTAACTGAAGTAGAGAAATAAGGAAAAAAATGAATCGATTCAAGTGGATCCCGGCTGAATAAACTGAATGTCTTTTCTCGGTGCATGGACCTAAAAGAGAAGAGTTTTTTTTCCAGACAAGAAGTTCACGGTTATAATGTTGAAAAAAAAAAAGTTTTTCTCGTCTGAACAAGATTCGAGTTTGTAAGCCTCGGTCCAGACAGAAAGATGCTAAACGGAAAAACAAGCTGCAAAGCCAAAAGCACGTGGGCGTTCGAGATGAGATTGCATGGTAAAAATGCCTTGGAAAGAGTACGAAGAGTGGAAATAAGAGGGAGCTCGGTTAATTGGAAACAGGAGCTATAAGGTTAAGAACCGAGGAAACATAACGAGGGCCATAAGATTGACAGGAGTCTCATTTTATCGGGTAAATACAGAATGTCGCCTGAATTTCCTGCACTCATTTATATAAACACAAATACGAGGTGTCTTAAAATTCATGCCCCCAATCAAAAAAGGTCTCTGAACGACGAATAAATTGCACATGAAAATCCAATGCTCATTTGTCAATTTATTCAATTGTCGAATGTTTCTCGTAGTTATTTAATTTAAAAAATGTAAAAAAAAAAAAAAACACGCAACTGGATTGGAACGGGATGATTTTATCATTTCGTCATTATCGTCATAAAATTTATTCGACGTGGATATAAAATGAAAATCTGCGTTCAAGACACCCTGTATACGTAGCAGTGCGAAAGCAAAACTTTTTTCAGCTTTCTCGAGACTCGACAACAGTTAAGCTTGAAGAGTCATTACCTGCATTTTTGCGCGTTGATTGATAATTAAAAAGTACCGACACCTTGACAGCATATTCAAGACGAAAAGTAAACTAGATTTTCTCCTAATTAGAAATTATGTTTCTCAAGTGATTCCGGGAAATAATGTTGCAGTTTCCAAGGAATTGCTGTTGGTGATATTCCCATTTTTGAAGTATCGTTTCCTTGGATTATATAAACGTCAATCCAGAGTCCATGTAATGACGAATGAGAGGCGGCGAGGAGGAGCAAATTTCGCACCCTCTGCTGCCCAGTATCGTCGAGGAATGTTTTCCCCTCCGCGATCGTCGACTTTTGCTTTCCTTCGCAACCAAAAGGCCAGCAGGGGGTTGAAAAAGAAGAGCGTTCATCGTTTCGTACCGTGCCTTCGAACTCGTCACTAAATTCAATCGATTAACGTCAAATATTCGAAGGAAGAAGGTCAATCTAATGAAATCTGATTGATTCGTTGAAACTTTTGATCTTCCGTCCATTATTTTCATTGATCCTGGGCATAAAAGCTGCTTTTTAATTCCCAACTGAGACGGGAAAGTCAAAGAACGTTTTTTTTCATCGTAGGGTGCGTTGTAAAGTGTCCTGCGAGGGATGATCGTGAGAATATAGTAAGAGATAGTCCCCCAGCACATTATCAAGATTCTTCCGGTGTCTCTGAACTTTTAAGCTCGTCTTGACGTTACATCGGGGCCAGCACTAAAAGAAGAACGAAAACCGCACACCCACGAGAGCTTCTGGAGGGGAAGGGCGAAAAAAAATTAAGTGCTACCCTGTGAAGGAATCTTCAAGTAAGAATAAAATGGAATCTGGAGAAAAAGAGACGCGACGGAGCTGGCTGCTGAGCGGTAATTCGATTTTTTACTGCTCGAGGCAAGAGCTAGAGCACACTTGGATAAAGAACGAGCATGTTTGGGCTACCTTTGGACTGCGTATGTATAAATAAGCCCTGATGCACTGCAGGCATTTTCATTGCCTGGGCAACAACCAAGTAAAACCCGAAAATTATCGTTCTTCCTCCTCCAATTTTGAAGAACAGAACAGGAAATAGTTGAACTGCACACTGTCGATGGATTCAGGAATTTGAACAGCCACGAGCGAATAACTGGTTATGTGGACAATGTGCTGAGAGTTTCCCTTCTTTGCTCTGGAGCTGTTTCATTGACAATGTCCCGGCGCCCCTCTTGAACCAATATGGTTGATATGTCAACGATATTGGGGGGTCAGACCATTGTGAGGCTGTATTGAAAGCCAACAACTGGAGGGTTTCTGCATCATCGAAAAATGTTATTATTTTATCGTTTTTTTATGATCCTCATATTTTTATGGGATGGATTTCTAGTGCTTCAGGGACGTGGGTCGAAGTTCAGGTTTCATGAAATAATATGAATTAATGAATATAACGAATTTTCGAATGTTTATATCATCCAGGCATGAGCGAAACTGTAGTTATATATTCATCGCATCCTTCTCGCTCGCTCTCTCTATTTCCTTCTTTCTCTTTCTCTGCCTCTCGGTTCTCAGTGATCCCATTAATAAATAATTATATTCACAGTGGCTACACGGCCATGGAGCATGGCAAACGAGGGTACTTTCTAGCCCCGAGGTCTCCCGTACGAATCTTTGGATAAACTTGTTTGGAAACTGTTGGCAAGTATAGAAGGGTTTAGTGAAAGGGGAAAGCGCGGGGCAGAGGTTGGTTAGGGTTGAAATGTCGGTCGCCGAGGTTGAATATCCACGTACATTAAAGACTCACTCTAAAAGAAAGTAAAACTTTATTTTCGTGCGTTTTTATTGGCGAAACTATAGCTCATATACGATTATAGTCGTCCTTGTGAAAGTCGTTCGATTGAGACGCAAAGACTCGATTTCTGCGTCGTGCCACGTCACGAATAACAAAATTCCAATAACATTTTAGACCGATTCCGCGTCATTTCGCTATGAAGAAAAGTTCGCTTCAATTTCCATAAGTTTTGCTTCTTTTTACCGTACATTTTTCTACTCTTCGTAAACCAATTTTCTTCGCACTCCGTCGCAGAAGCCATCACGGTACCAGTATCCTGTTTACTGTCCATTAGAGGCAATACTTCGACGCTGAGCCCTCAGTGCTTTTCCTCTGCACGATTTCATACCAATCGCATCGTTGCTACTATTTATTTTTAGTTTCCCTACAAAACACAACATTTTATTCCTACAACTCGCGCAGTTTTGTACTCACGTCTGACTTTTTCATAATGATCACAACTAATAATTAAATTATCGTAAGCCAACAATTAAGGATTCAAAAATATAAAACACAATAATTAGTTTTGTGAATTATCATGACGAGAGACATTGAGGAAAAAAGTAGCACGACGAAGAGCCACTCCTTGTTCGTCCTTGCGAAAGGGGCGAACAAGGAGTTACCCGTTACTCGTTTGACACAGGATCCCCGCAGCTATATCTCTTTTCTCTTCCGCACTTTGCTGCATCCACGGTAACGTCAACTTGTTTCGTACAGTGTATACTCGTCTGTGAATACGTACATCTCCAGCTATATATATATGAATGCATAGCTATATAGATATTGGCTTGGAGTAAGTTCACGCAGGTCATGTATTTGCCTTGGGTACATATATACCAACGTTGTGTACATATAGTTCCTTTTAACGCTGCAATTCGCCACTATGTAAGCTTCCTCAGCCTTCCCTCCCTTGCTCGCTTTAGCCTTTTTTCTTCATCTATTTTTCTATGGTCCCTGCGAATTCAACACCCTCGTTTCGAGTTACCAAAGTGCGTGGATATATTCACTTATAAATTTGTATCACTATATAGCCTGGTAACTTGAGAGGCTGCATTATCTGATAAAAATTGTGAAATACGAACGCGTCCTTTTATTCTCAGGACCTGCAGTTATCGAACTCTTGTTTGCTCATCCAATTTTTTCGTTCGATGCGGAAAAAGTGTTTCACTGCTTCGAATACGTTCAATTAATCGAAATGGGAAAACAAATTTTTATCGATAAGAAATTACAGCCGAAAAAATAAAGAAAAAACGTGTTCGGTTTTTTTTTTTCAAGGTCCATGACGTACGAGACGGTTATACAAAACTGACAGGGCAAGATCTTTTCAGAGATTCTCCCTTTTCTCTTTTCCTCTCTTTTCTCCCGCCCCTTTTTATCTGGTTTTGTTGTGCTCGTTGGGTTGAGGATATCGGCGAAAAATCTACTTTCCCTTCTCGCCCGACATTGCAGCTAAAAATGGCTAGAAGACGAGAAGCAGGCTATCATGAGGTATATTTTTTTCAAGCTTAAATATTCATCGCACGCTCGTGCCATACTTCATACTGTATATAACCAGCATCGTAGGTGGATGGTGGAATAACCTGACGCGATATAACCCACGGGTGTTTCCCTCGCGAGTCTCCGGGCTCTGGTCTTTTGGGGTGGCTTTCACCCTGCGTTATCGCGGGCTGGGCAAAACTTGCCGATATACATATCCTGCGTATATTTCTGTATGTATATGCGTCGCATGGAAACTCATGTGTGAAACGGTCCATCAAAGCTCTCCTGGATCACAAAGGACAGCGTCTACCTTTATTATCACACACACATACAAAAATACCCAGCCACGCACCCTCGGTCTCATGTGAACTCGCCGATTTCTAAGGCTCACACATGATCGACGATATGCAATAAATAGCTTCGTAAATTTATCCCTGGAAATCGGTTCGGGAAACCCAATCCGGGCAAACTAATTGAGTCTCCAGCCCCAATACCGAGAATTGTAATAAACCGTTTTGAAAACACATACATAATGTGTTCTGCTGGAATATCCAATTGGAATGAGCGTGAAAATCAACGTGGGCAAGGTCGACATCGTGTTCGCGAAGGGTTTTTGTTTGAATTCGTAGCTCGCCAACAGGAAACCGAATATACCAGTGTTTCCTCTTCCGAAGAATAATATAATTCGAATGGAACGATGTCTGTGTATAATTGGATGCTTCTCCATTTCTACTCGTTCGGTTTCTCCATCTCATTCTTTTTTCTGTTCCTCCCACTGGCTGAAGAATCGTGATAGCTCGATTTTTACATCAAATTGAAAACCGTTCGTTCTGGAAAGCTTTCGTGAAGCGTTCTCGTTAGGGCTTGTATTTAATTGTTTCATCATTCAACGAACATCTGCCCGAGAATACCGAGATTGGACGCTTCATTGCAGTATTTGGAGAGTTCACAATAAATTCTGAATCTGGAGATACCAATAAAAATGTCGGTACTTGATTTTTCTTCACTAAATTTTACGTGTATTTTGATGCCTGCGAAATATCGCGAGAACGAGTCCTAAGCCTCGTGTATTGTAATTCGTTTCTTATTTCTCTCGTTTCGTCTGCCAAGGTTCCTAATGCCTTTGCGATAACACCAGCTTCTCGTGGATTCCCATGCATATACTTGATTTTGAATGACAGAAACAGAAGCCAATATACATTGTCCTTAAGTACAAGCATTCATAGATGCAAACCTAGCCTGAGCTCATAAAGGGAGTTTCGATCGTTGCGAAGACTTCAGACGATTCAACTAGAGTAGAGAAACATCCACATACACAAATATATACGGTATCGTGCGCAAGTTCTATCGGATTCGTCGTTCTATTTCAAAGGGGTTTGAACGAGGTCGACAGTTCTCGCTCCCTCTGCGTACTGGATTCTGTTTTATCTTATTTTACTTTGCAGACTATTGTGCCTCGATTAATTTTGCTTCCCTGATTTTGTTCCGTTTCATTTTATTTCATATTTTTTTCTCTTCACCGTTGCGTACATGGACCAGTCGCTCTCATGCTTCGCTTATTTATTTTATGCTTTATATTTCTTTGGCGTTTTTCGTCCTTGCTTCAATATGTATGTAAAATTCTTATGATCCTGAAGTTCCCAACGATGGAATGCAACGAAATTCTGTTATTTCTTCAACAGAGCCAATAATTATTATTCAATATTCGGTCCGGCCAATAAAACGATTCTCTCTTGCGACCAAAAAACTCAATCGACTCAAAAAATTGCCACGATTTTTAAAATTCAATAAATAATCAATAGAAAAAATGTTTTTCGTTGCGTCTCGACGTTGCAAACTTCAGAGTCATAAAATTCTTTTAATTTTTTTCTTCATTCCTTAATCGTTTGGCATAATTAATTATTCATAATTTCTCTGTGTCTGGTTTATTTTTAATTTTTTTTCTTTTTCCCTTTTTTTTAAATTTCTGTCTCGATTTCTCTTGTTTAAAAGTTTTCTTCGGAGCAAATAAAAATGAATCAATCAATTTCTTTGCTGGATAAGTTACTCCGGACACATCTTATACATTCGCCATTGCAATTTAACTCAAACGCTCGTTCTGTTATTTCGCATCTCCGCTCAATTCTCCCAGTTTCCAATTTTCCAACTTGATTTCTTCCCTTTTCATCCCCTTCTATTCTCCTCGCGCTGTTTCTCCATCGCGTTAGCATTCTCTCTTGCTCGATCTCTGGCACCCTTCTCCAATGTACTTGTGCCAGCATCTCTCTTCCTCCGTCTCTCTTATTCGCTGTTTCTCACGTTCGCCACCTCCATTTGACTGCTTGATTAATCTGTTTCATTACCTACCTAGCACGCTTCCGCACAACGAGCGTAAGACCCTGTCGCTTTTTGTTATTAGCATTTAGGGTTTCTCCAACATATGCAACTTACTGCACACATCTGGTATTCAAACATCTCGAATTACAGGCCAAGCAGCTACGCGATTCGAATCCATATCCAGAATCACGTGATGCAATCACATCGCATAAGTCAATAAACGAATTTTCATCTTGGCAGGATGTGAGAATTCTAATCATCATGAATTTTCAACATTCCCGTGCAACGTTATGCACAAAATTCTTTCCAAGATCTTCCGAAAATTTCGTTTGCGTACGATTTTTTTTTCGAGCCCTCGTACATTTTTCTCAATGATGCTGAAGTTTGCAACGTTGGAATGCATCGAAAAATATTTAAATTCATTGAAGACTCGTCCCATTTCCAATGTCATCCAAATTCGTCGAGCCAATATGCTTCTTGAATGGCAAAAATGGTTCACTTTATCATCGTAATTACAATTTGCATTTCAATAATTATTTTTGTCAAAGATAAAAATGAATTCCGTAGCATTCCAACGAGGCAAACTTCAGAGTCATTTTTTCTCAATGTTTTACGAGAATTTTTCAGTAGATTGAATCAATTTTTTAACGCTAAACAATTTTAATGAATGATTAACGAGTCATTGACTCTTGGAATGGAGAAAACAGGCTTTGATGAATTTTTTATCACGGTAAATACGGTTTTCAGGACACACAGGGTAAAACATACCGACTCGGTAACACAGTGGCCACTGAACCTTCGTCAACAGGGCATCGTGGTAAGCCCGGACCCACAGTAATCGATTTATTCAATTCCCGTGGCCTAGGTCAACTGAAAAACGTTGTTGAGTGTATTTTCTTGGCTAATAAAAACGACCTGCTGCTGAAAAAAATTCGAAACACGACTTGAAATGATTGTAAAAAAAAAACTTAATTTGTTGAGTATATTTTTGTTATTAAATCAACAAAAAATCGACTTTCTTCGATAAACATTTATTTGTTTATTGAATTTTTATTCGTCTGAGACGTCAAATGATATGTCAAGAGATCGCAGCGATCTATGGGGATAGACAGATTCGTCAAGGAAGTAGGAACCATTGATGTATCTCATTCTCAATTTGACGGGGTATGATGCATCGAATTGCGTTATAAGCTGGTGTATATCTTCATTTCGGTAGAAATCGATCAATGATCAATTGAACAAAGCTTATCCAGGGGATGGTTGGTCATACATTGAGAAGGAGATGAAGAGAGAGAGGGAAAGATTAAAGGTTGGGAATGGGTCTTCATATAGAGGTCCCGGTGCACATCGAACACCTCATCGTCGCAATTCTCGTAGTTGGCTCGTTCAAGCATGCTTTTCGCCGATGACGTACCTTGGAGCTAACGGACGTATTTACATACGCTGTATCCCAACCCCTCTTCACCTCTATCTAGCAAGCCGCCCATCTCTTCGCAGTATATTCTCTCGTATAGATTCTCACTCACACTCTCTCTCTCTCTCTGGATCTCTCACTCTCCTCGGAAATCTTTGTCTCTCTCTTTCTCTTGTTACTCGGTGCCATGATCAGCAGCGTATCGTTGCAACTGGTCGTCGTGTATGTGCATATCGGATGCCCGGTTGTATTGGGCCACTGGACCCTCCTATCTCGGTAACCGAAGCGTACAGTGGTCTGGTAGCGCGTTTCAATCGTGCGTAATAATGCCAGAGGGATTAATGGGGCGCTGGCGAATAGTCGGCATTTATGGTCAATCGCAATCCCGTGCGGCAACGGCCCTCGTCGAGCTCGCGTCTCTCCTCTTTCTCTTCCTGTCTCATCCCCCATTTCCTCCTTCCACTATATGTACGCTCGCGTTCCTCCCTCAAACCCTCTGCCCCTCGTTTTCATCAGCCTCCTATTAATCTACGAATAATTGGCCAAACGCACGTTCGCTACGACGATTCAACTGTCCGTATATATTTTCTGGACTACGAGAGCATAGCGAGAATCCAACCGTAAGTACCCCCATGGATCGCCCACCGATCGACCGTCTAAACGTTTCCACGAGATACATTTGTCACAGAAATATGATAATCACGCGTACACGTGACTGTAAACTCGTTTTATTCATCTATAAAAGCGACATTTCTTTTCATTCATCCACAAGGACTGTTTGAAGAGCTCTGGGAAATCACAAACGTTGCTTTTCGTCGGTTTTTCACTCGTTAGTCTTATACCAAATCGAAGCCTCACCTCGTCTGCTCTCGCGCTCATCAACTTTACTTTCCTCCAACCCTCGTCATCTCGCCGCACCAACTCTGTGCCTTGAATTCGAGATTCTTTGATCTCTTCTTCATCAAAAAAATGCAGAAATCTGCAATGCGTAATTTTACTGTTTGCCAGTGTTTTCCATTAATCCGTGGTCACGTTGTTTTGGTCGTAGATCGGTTAACATAATATAAATATCTCGCAGCTATTGCGCACAGTGATTCTCTGATGGCTTTTGTGGTCGTGACCAACGGGAAGGTTCAAGCTTTACATTGTTTGGTGTTCAAGGGTGCCATTTTAGCATATATCGATCTGTATTCTTGGAACTATCGCTACAGCCTGGAGCGTCTACAACGTTTGCAGTCTATTGGAAAGAATCGATGCTTTTGAACTGACTGTCCCAAACACGCTTCTCACTCTGACTTACTCTCAATATCACGAGCTCTCGGTAGAAAGAACGATGCCAGACTCGTTTCCAAGGTGCTGGGCGACAAGTTTTAATTGGAAGTCTAAATGCAGCTCTTTCACCTTTTACTTTCATTTTCGCATTCTCAAAGCTTCCGATCTTCGACAAAACTTGTCGTTTGCCCTGAGCCACAATGACCCGAACACCACTATTTTTCAACCCCTCGCATCCCTCCCTCGCCCTAGCAGCCCGTATTAATCACGTGGGATTAATTTATTGAAGTGAGCTCGCTGGAGCTATCAGACTCTGACAACAGCAAGCTCGGCTGCTCGAGTTCACGTCCTGATTTCGTACCGATCTCGCGCTCGCGGCCTCCTTCTTATTCTCTTTCTCAATCCAACTCGTCTTCCTCTCATTACTCTCTGAGACCAGATTCATCTCGACTTTCAATGGAAAAAACTCAGCGCCTCTTGCTAGAAACGTTTTTTTTTTTACCTCACGATGCTCTACGAGAGAAAAAAATCGAGGGAAACTATTTTCTCGTTTCCAAAGCCTTGTTGACATTCATAAATTTTCAAACGGAGCTCACTAAGCTCTCGAACAAACATCACTATTTAGTAAATTTATTTGATACCTCCACCGAGTTTGTCTCTCGTGTATTCTCGTGAATTTTGCCATATGAGCATTCAGGTTGGATAAAGGTGACTCCCACTTTCACGTACAGGTAAACGCGGCTGTGGGTCTTGGTGGAAAAACGTTTCCAGCCGGGATTGGAGCGATAACGCGTTGCCCAAGGGGTATGAAGCCTGGCGCTGGTACTCCGACAGAGGTGTACAAAACGAGGGAAAAGAAGAAAACAAATTGCAGTAGGGTTTGCACTTACGATCGTGTACGAGCCGCTCGACGCTTGCGTGTTCCGGTTTACCAGAAAAATTGCTACGTGCCTCCTCACCTTGAGCTCCTGTTTGCGTTCAACCTCCGATGCTTGGTGAAACGACCCCTTGACGCTCATAATTACACTGCCAAGCTACAAAACTCCTTTGTAATTAAAAATCTGTCAACTATAGTGAAAGATCCCTGCAAAGTGTTTGGTCCGTTGTTCTGAAGTTTCAGCAGTCTCGAAAATCCGATCCACAGTGACCTCCATTATTTCATTGAGATGAGAAATTCTATTTTATCTACCCGAGAGAAATATTATTGTTACTTGGTCGTGAATTCGTGTCGTTCAACGACGCGAGGTCACGCGAATTGAATTCCTCAACGTTATTCGCAGTCACGACGCGCCTCATTCCGGCCAAAGAATTCCAACAAAGATTTCAGTCTTAGTACACTCTTGGAAATAGTAACCTACGCTTCAACAAATTCTACCCCTATTCACGGCGGAAGCTGCTGTATTAGTACTCGCCAACTATACAGTCATATCCACTTGCAAATACATGCTCGTTTGCCTTTCCGAAAGGTCGAGTAATGAAATTGGCTGCGCGGATGAATGAAGAGAACTTACTCGGGTTCACGGAAGTCGGGAGAAGATTCTTCAGGATCATCTGGCACGTAACTAGTACCATATTGTAGATAAGAGGATAGTGGGTAATCTTGGACCAACCGCGAGAGGTTCGTTCCTTCAGGTTGATTCCTCAATGCTTTTCCTTCGCTTTTTCCTCCCCTTTCCCCTTTCGCCTGGCACTAAACTCGATCGTAATTCCACTTTAATTGTAGAATTATTCAGCAACCACTGATTCTCCTTTGCCAGTAGGCAACCTATGGGTTCGTAACTCTAATAGTTTCGTAATACCAAACCGTTGAAATTGCCTTTTACTTACACGACTCGTATATAAATACGCGAGCACTGCGCTGGGCGGTACTCAGCTTTTAAAGCGTTCACGTGAAATATACAAATGTATCATTTATATTTAGTTCTCTTTGCTCATCAACAAGAGCTCAGACGGAATTTCGCCCTCTCGCTTCGTCGAAATGCTGAAGAAAATCGTTTAATCCTCAATCAGCGCCAAGAGCAAAAGACAAAAAAAAACTGTCTCGTTTCTTAACCGTGCGATTGGATATTCCTTAATGAATTCCTATTAAAGATTCGGACCAATATTAAATTATATAATCTCGCGATGAAAGGCAATGCCGAGAGAATCCTCGAGGAAAGCTTCGGCCTTCGAAATCAATATCAACAGCAGCGAAAAGTTCAGAGAATTAAAAACAAAAACGACCAAATTACTAAAACGAGTGCATGATAATTGAAGCAAAATCTATATCAATTAGAACTCATTAAATTATTCGATCGCGCAGTTTCTTGCTTATTTCCCACAAACTTTTCGATGGCGCCGAATCTTCGATCATTTTTTCTCCACCCCCTCCCCGCCAGTAGATTTCGAGCGGCCAAAAGCCTCATTCATCGAAAGAAGTGTATTATACTCGTCCGGAATAGAGACTGTATATGAGAACGCGCGAGACACAGACCTTTTTGGCAGCTGCTGTGGTTGAAATCGATTACCTTCGACTGGTGCTCTTGCCATACGCCCTACGAAACCTCCGCAATTCCAAAGGAGCGAGAGGATAAGGAGTAACGTAATACATTCTTAGAAGCTTTCTACCTACAAGCTTCGGAAAAGCCTTCCCCTATCGAACTTGCTATCCGATCTGAAGAAGATCTTGGTTTTTATATCGATAGACATGGATTCTCACTCTTCTTTAGTTTACCATCGTTTTATCTTTTATCGCCTACTCAGCCACTTCATATCCTCTTTCCTTTGTCCTCTGAATCTTTTACTAATGGATGCTTCTCTATAAATACGAAAACCAAGAAAACAACGTAATCCCTAAACTTTTCTATATACAGAAACTCGATAAAACTGTGTCTAATTAAAATTTATGCGAGTAATTAGAATTTGAAAGCTCCGATGATGCTGGTTGAGCATTTCGTTGAAAATGCAAAAACTGATACAGGCGTATGAGGAAAATTGACCAATGAGCGGCAGTTTTGTTCAACATTTTTGGTGAATTCGAATCGCCAGAGCTTGATAGCGCTTTATAAAGTTTGTGACTGTATTTAAAGGATCTACATATTGCGTATACGAGAGATGCACGTAGAGAAAATAGAGATGCGCAGCTGGTGAACACAGAATGTCGCCTCTATATCGCAATGAAGCTTTTTCGCACTCTTTATGTTTTTTAATTTCGAATGCCTGGGAATTTCTGGTATCTCATACTCTCTCGTAGTTTTCCTCCCATGGCACCTATTCCTGGCTTGACTTCATGTATATATGATGGACGAATATATAGATATATATATTGTATACCATATGCGAGCGAGAAACATCGTCCACTCGTTAGTGTCTCCCATTCGGCCTCAATCGGGGACACCAGTCTGGTGGCCGCATAGAAGAGCTTTTTGTTTCGTTCCTCATTTTGCTCTATGCACTCACGCGTGTCCTCTGCTTCCCCATACCGAGGACCCAATATATTTCGATGTGCGCACAGCCCCGCGTATAAACCCAATCGGGTAAAAGTTTTGGAAAATTCGTCGATTCACCATTGTCAATATCAAACTTTTACGTTCTCTCATGCCTCTCCCCCCTCCCTCGGCTTTCTCTTCAACAGAAATGAATTGAACAATATATAGCGAAATTAGAATTCCACGGCAGATGTAAAAATCCTCTTCGGGCTTGTGTTGAAATGCAACTTTTTGTCCGAGACAAATTTGTGTCTCTCGATTCACGTATTTATTATCGAAATGGTCAAGAAAAACTGTAATTATTGCGGTCGCGTGATCCATTGCGTAGAAGTAAAAAGTTACTTGATTTTATGTCGACCAACTAATTCCAAACTCGTGTGACCCATCGCTTCTCCGAGAAAATAGTAATCGTCCAGTTTCGTGTACAATTACAAGATAGAAGTTCTATCAACTGTGTGAAATGAAGCGTCGCTGGTCACATTCACACAGAGATGCATACCCAAAGAGTAGGTGCAATCGTTAAACGAACTTTGCTCGTAACTTACTCTCGTAAAAGGTTCCCGGCAGCAAGTCTCGTGGTTAACGAGACTGGCTCAGAGCGATCATGAGATTTATGGTGATCTAGAGACTCCTTCCACGTCACATATATCCCTTGCCATCATAGCCCTGCGGTAGCACATGTAGAAAGTAGTTCGAGTATGGAATAAGACTCGTGTGCATAAGTACATTATGTGTGAAATCAAGCGGTGCACCAAATTTCTCTCATTACTTTCCAAGAGGATCATCAAGTTCGGAGCAATCGATAGTTTCGTAAGAAAAACAATCGAAAACCAAAAATTTTTTGTTTCCAAATGGTTTTTGTGAATCTTTCGACGGTTATCGGGTAATGAGGGAAAGTGTCACGATGTCTGAGAACTTTTTAATTACTCAATTATAATTGTTGATGGAACTTTGAATATCGTAATTTGTTATGACGTTTCATTGGAGTCTTATTCTCACAGATTCTTCGGCTTCGCTCCAAGTATAACCAGAGGCTGAGAAGAATGGAACGCGGAAATAAAGCGGTGCTGGGAAATTCATATACGCCTATAGTGCTGTATGAGGTTGAGAGTGGCTCTTGTGAATACGAGGAAAGCACGAGAAAATGCGTGGAATTATTACGACCGTATTTAATATATACGTCAGAGAGTGTTGTGTACCACGACCTTTGGCATTAGAAGCAATGAACTACCCCGAGGCAAAGTGCTTCACCATGAATGAGCATGAAAAGCCGAGATCTCGTTCGCGATGTAATGAAAAAAAATATCGTTATTACACGCTTCGCGAAGGTTTTCTAAGCTCGTTGCTATTTTCCCCTTCCCGTGTCGACTTATTCCTGCTGGCAAATACAGAAAATATGGCCGACGCAAAAAATATCGTGATGACGATAAATGGAAATCATTTTGCGCTTCGATCCCTAAACGTACGTTCAAATCTTTCCATCTTTTTCACAGTTTTCATGCTTCAGGCAAATAAGAAGTAATAAAAAAAATTGGGTGAAAAAAATTCATGTCTCCCGCATGAATCTTCGCCGGAAGCTCTATTCAATTTTCAGATTCGCGAAACTATACTTGGACGTGTGACATGCTGAATTTACTGTCGCGATTCGTTGATCGGTATAAATCTTACGACTGTATGAAAAAGCGTGACGAAAGTTTTCAACATTTCCGCTCGCGCGTTTGAGTTGTGACTTCGAGATCGGACCGGTGGTTGGCCCATGCAAAGTTTCACCTACGAACCAAGATTTCACAGAAGAGCGAGAGAGATAGGAAGAAAGTAAAGAGCAAGAGAAGGTAGCGAATAGGCGTGACGCTATTCCGAAGATTCGATTAACTCGTTGCTAACTCTGCTGTGAATTTCAAAACGAAAAGTTTCAATGTACCTTTCGACACTTGGACTTTCATCCTTTTTTTTATCCTATTTTTTTCAAGCCTCCAGTAACCCGTAACGTCTATCCGATGAATCGAGCTGCGCGATCAACTTTACTCCCAATCTTCTCAATCTTTCACCCATCCGGTTCGTTTTGTATTCCACCCCCGCGTGTAATTATTTCTCGATAATTTCGTAACTTTATCGACGTATTTTTGCTTCAAACAACCCGCTCCGATGACTCCTAAGCCGCGACTATTAAATAATATTTTAGGAAAATTATTTGATACACTGAAAATTCAATTTTGTTGAATAGAGCGAACTAAATATTTTGGGATGATTTCAAAATTTTCGTTATTTCGCCAATATTGTTCAATGTAACGGAACTGTCAGCAAAATTTACGATTGGAATGACAAAAATTTACTTTCCGAAAAGATTTTCCAGAATGTTTTTTGCTCGAATGACAAAATTTTCGTGATTTTTCGAAAAAACGTTTAGTTGAACGTATCCAACAAAATATCGATCGTTTTCAAAAAAATTTTATTTTCAGTGTAATATACGTCGAGAACCGTATTTCCAGATGAAACGTCACAGAATAGTAATTTTTTCCAGCCAATCTAGACCCCGAGGAGTGCACCATGAATTTTGTATAAAAATTTGACTCGCTGACTCATAAAAAGTGCCACATCGTCGAATCGAAGTGACGACTACATTCCGCAGCAACTCTGCTGGACTATTTGGCCAACGTGGATTCATAAAAGCCACGAGATTGAGAATAACGAAAATTGTACACGAGCGGGGCGTAGTCCTGATGCAGAGCTAAGGTTGTATGAAAAATATACAAGAACTGAGTAGAAGTCCTTTGATCAACGAGCACATATCTGTACCTACAGGCCAAGCTCTCCGAGTTTCTTCAAGACGTGACAACATCCTGATTTATACTTGACGTGGTTCTTCTATATTTATAAAACACACACATGAGCATGTACAAACATAAAATTCCTACGCTTTTACTATCATAAAATATGAATGAATCATGTCTCTCGAGCACCCTCTGAGCACCTCCTCGTCGCGTTATTAAATTTTCAGCGAACCATCGGAGTCGCCCGGTCGGATGACATCTGAGTAACTGTTCCTATGATTCTTTCTGACAGTCGAGAAAGCCCCGAAAAGCTCAGGCTTTAGGGGTGTGCAGATAAAAGAATGTCGAACGCACGATCTTTTCCATGGAAACAATGCAAAATGCAAAGTGCATTGATTAGTAAGAAAAAGTTTTGCTGTCTGATCTGCCAGGGCTTGGAATCGGAACCGGAATTGTTGGGTCCATATATCTGTAGGGGATATCGGATGATCACACAAAGCCGTTGTAGTCAGTGGGTCCGCTAGGTCGCTCCGCAGCATCCTCGTTTCTCTGACACACTCGTTAGAATGTCTAGCATCATGAATTGCAAATGCAACATTAGCATCGTTCATGCACGTTAATGGGGTATCATCCGTCACCTCATTATATTTCATGTAACGTAGCGTTGTATTATTTATGTATGCATGGACATACATTTCTATATTTCTGCAAACGGAAGGAACTATTGAGCGATCGAAGATGCAAAAGAAAAAGAGTTTCTTTGCGGTGCATTTCAATTTCAGTCAATTTTTTTGCCATGTCCTTATTCCCGTATCTCCATTTTATCACTTCGAGTCTTTTCGCACACGCAGTCGCGGTTGTTGAATTTTTAAATGCTACAGTTGTCAGCGATGAAATATTCCGATGGTCAGCTCGAGTGACAGATTTTCTCGCTGCAGCAAATCCTCCAAGCACGTATTCTTTCGCGAACACGAGTCTTTCTCCCTTTTTCTCACCGCACACCATCCGTCGAATGCCGATGGAATATTAAAAGGGCTCGGCGCGCGGTTACACGCTTACACACCACCTCACGCAGTTATGTGTGAGGTGGCAGGATTCCCACCTTCTCTATAGTCTTTGCCGTCTTCTCTTGCACCAGCAGAGTCCATGTATCAAGTCTTCTTGAATATTAATATCGTCGCCATTGTATTCCCGAGGTACGACCGATATAACCTCCCTTTATACCTCTTCCTCATCTTCCCTTGTAAACAACTATATTTATACACGCTTGGCGAGCAAATATACGTACAAAGATCGATGCGATATAGATCTTGAAGTGTGAATTACTCGTCGAGATTTTTTCTGTCCCATTCTCTTGGCGAATATGTCAACGACAGACCATCGCGGACTCCTCACATCAGCATTTTGATGAATTTGTGTCTCACAACCCTCGGTTCTATTATATTTATGCCAAGGAGCCTCGATCGAACTGTCATAGCTTCATTGTATTTCCCTAACAATAGACGAACCAAGGAACGTTGCTATGGTTCTTCCTTCAGCTCGGGTGTACTACGAGGCGTAGAACCTCCTACGAACCTCTTGGATTTCCACGTCGCTATAGATCGATTTATACATGTGTGTACATCGTATACACATAATCGGTATATACATTACGTCAAGAATATTATATCACACCGAGTATCCAATATCCGCTAGACTCCCTGTGATATTTATGGAAACTTGCAAGATTTATCGCTGTAGACGACGTTATATTAGACTCGATAAACACGTGCAATATCGTGTTGTAATTATTTACTCAACGAAATTTCCTCAAGTCTGCGAGAACTTCTAAACTACCGAAATTAAGTGGTTGCTAAACTTTCCTCGTAAAAGTTTTCACTCGCTTTTTTTGTCATGAATTATCGAGATGTTCGAAAGCGACCACTCTCTCTGGATATGGACGAGATTGAAAATCAAAAGATACGGAGTCAGCGGGTTGAAGGATTTCCTGTTTTTTTTTTCTCTTCGGATTACTGCGGAAAATGCATGCTGCAGTAGTTTTCGTACTGCGCAGCGAGGACTGGCTTCCGGTCAGTTTTTTTCAACCATCAACCGAATTCAAAGTTGTTTAGTCTTGATCGTGGAAAAACTAGAAAATTTCTTTCGCACACACTACACGTATGAAGAGCAATGGCGGGAAACACGGCTTGGTTGGAAGCAGCCAGAGAAAATGAGGTTCCTTCCGGGTGAATGGAACCGTTGCCGTAAAGATGCAGGAAAAAAGGCGGTAAGAAGTGGCTGAGATGAGATGGATCGAAGAAAACGAGAAGGACCAGGGTGACTCCACTATCGTGGCTGCTTTACGTTTCTCTCGTTTCCTTCCTGGTGGAGAGAAAAAGAAGAAAGCGAATGAGATGGAAGCACGGGAAGGGTTTTGTCTCTTGGGAGGGTTGGGTTGGTTAGGCAGCCGCAGCCACCGACACGCCACGAGTCGTTAAGTCCATTCCGTGGTTTTAATGTCAGCACTAACTTCACAAGCCAGAGTGTACCACCCACGCCACACAATCTCTCTCTCTCTCTCTCTCGCGCGCGTCTCCTCTTTGGCCCGCTTCCTTTCTCTTTTAAGCCTTGGCGAAAAGTGCGAGTCTATTTCCTTCTAGCTCTCCATGCAACCGTGAATCCTTACCTTCTCCTTTCTTCTCGCCGTTCCTTCTGGTAGCAACGACTAGTCCGCTTTTCCTTGCCGCATGTACTTTACGTGGTGGTACCTCCATGAAGGAGAAAAGCCGGCTGACTCCCGCCGTTTCCACCAGCTCAGCTTGTCAACCACAATCCTCGCATATATTGTTCCCTCTCCTCGTTGCCCATATCATTTCCTTTCAGTCTATCTGGCCCGCGATGTATATTTTTTAAAATTCATTGTATTTTTTCGGCAGCATGTAAAATCCGATTGCAAAGCTGTGCAATAAATGAACTAACAAATATTATTCAAACGGCAATTTCTCAGCATGAAGAAAGGATTTGCTTAGCTCCGATCTCGACAAACTCAGTCTAGGAATTACGGACCGAGAAGCAGCTTCTCGTAGTTCCACCATCATAAACGAGCATTAAAAAACTTTACTTTTCCTAACACCAAACACACACACACATATACGTCAGGCTGATTTACAAAAACACATGAAATTTTCAGCCAAGTTGAGCCACAAGTACACAATATTGTAGGGAGCGCAGTTACTACCACAAAAAAAAGTAAGCCCTGCTTTTCCTCTTGCGTTCTCGTTAATCATAATAAAAACAGCTTTCTGGCTGGTGCTTTCACGAGAGACGAATGAGAGAGCGCTTTTCGGTTGAAAACAAAAAAGAGCGCTCCGTATAATCGCACACGTTATATATGAAGCCGGAAAGACAGAAAGAAAGCGCGAAAACGTTCGGATACGTAAAAAACCTTTCACGCGTTATTCGTCAAGCCAGATCATGACGGCAAAATTTTCGTCTATACTCAGCGAGATCGCCAATGAAATAACAATTGCTTTTTGCGGTATTGCTTGGCAAGTAGCGCGCGAACATGATTTTTTCATGTCTTTTTTGTACTCGCATTACGATAACGATAAGTGATAAGGGAGATGGTACAGAATCGGAGATCCATTACCAACCCAAGAGTGGAGAAGAAATATACGGGTGAAAAAAAGACGAACGAAGAGTAAAAAAAAAAAAGAAACGCGCACAGCAGAAGGAGCCAAGTGCAGAGGAGAGATCTCGCGAGGAGGAAGGAGGAATGGAGGCTCTCCCTCGGTGATTGGAACCGGAAGTCAAACGAGAAACGCGGGGCCCGGAAGACGTTGGTGCTGCGGTTAATAGGGCGGAAACGATCCGTCCGACGAATCACGCCGTGGTGCTTGCAAGGATGTGAGGAAAGCCTGAAGGAAATCGATATCTACGTAGTCGAGGGGTTTTCTCACTCTTTCCGTACGTGTCTATGACTAGATATCGGTTACGAGACTCTCGGAGAGAAAGACAGACGGAGGGTGCGAGGGAGGGAAGAAAAAAGAGGGAATATAGAGCATCCAGCGGAATGTGGGCATAGCTAGGAACGAACATATAAATCCGGACGAAGGATATGAAACGAGAAGGCACATGGGGAACGAGAGAAAGGGTTAGAGTCCCAGGCCGAAGAGATTGCAATTGAATGGAAAGAGAAAAATGTACACGTGCAACGAGTTGAAAAGAGCGAAAGAAATACATCGAAGAGGAACGCCAAAAAGGGAAATTGCCAAAAAAATAAACGCAGATCGCAATTGCGGGGGAAGCAAGGCGCGATCAACATTTATTTATTACGTACGCTCGGTAAATTTCGCCAGATATTCTACAGTTACGGGTACAAACTTCCGCTTCCAACGTGTGCCATCCTCGTAATGCAGAGACTCATTTCCCCCCTCCCCACGACGATAAATATCCCCGTCGGATCGATATCTTCACTCTACCGCGTTTTATGTCAATCCTCCAGCTATTCCATTCGCCAAACTCCCTTCATACGGAGATGAACTTCTCAACGACATCACCAAAGATTCGAATAATAGAATTAAGTCCTTTACTATTCAATATTCACCGTCCACATGAGAACCTTCGTAAAAGCTTCCTATCCATCTAATTGTTCAATAATTGACAACCCCATACCATGGTGAATTATGAGATTTTCAGCATCAAATACAAATTGATTTCGTGGTCTCGTCAAGATTGGAAAACATTTCTAAAATATCAATTTTTCGACGAATCGAAACTTTCAGTCCACATCATTAATTACTCGATTGATTAAAAAAGTTATGGGAATCGTAAGAAGATTATTTGAATACCGCGACCGAAGATTTTTCCCGGTATAAATTAACGAGCCAATTACTCTATGTTAATTCATTTTTGAGCTCCGTATCTTTTGTCATTCGTCGTGCTCTACATCGAACGTGGTATCAGGCAAGAACCGAAGCAGAGAACTCCTGTGTGTACTACACCCTCACAATCGATGGATAAAATAAGTGTCGCCGTTAGTGAGAAGCGAGCAGAGGGTGAGGTTCACGTAGATGTGTATATACGTATACATGCGAGAAGTGTACGAAGCTATTCCATGAGACAAATCGTTCGTATAAATCCTTTCATTTATTATACTACCCCGTTGCTTTCAGGATATTCCTATATAGAGGATCGAACGTCCCCCTTTTTCTCCTTCCCACGTCCTTTCATTCCTCCTGTGCCACGCTCGCCCTCGCCCAGAATCCTTTCGATCTCGATAAATCCTTTAAACTTCTCCACAGACCACTAGCAATTATGATAATGCGATTCTTCCTTCCGATCATTAACGTCTGGATATTATACAAAGATTAAAAAAAGTTAATCAAGGGATAATTCACTGAGAGCCTTATTTGAATGTTCCCTTTCAGTAAATCTCTGTTTCTAACTGAAAATTGGATCTGATTTGATATTAAATAGAAAGAGAAAGAATAATATGGCGAAGCAGTTTTCGATGAAGACTCAATTAGAATGTTTTTGCATGTTTTGTGTTCTGTAATGCGGAATTACAGATTTTGGGTCGTGAAGCCAATATTTCGCATGTAGTCGCGTGTGTATCTATTTGGACTCTATGGTTTGGGGAATTTTCATGAAGCCACGTGGAAAATGGATGGCTGACGCTTCGGGGCATTTTGCATCGTTCCAAGGCTCGAGACCTTAATGGCTAGCACGTCCTATATGGCCCGATTTTGACGTTCCCTCGATGTCGTACGACGACGTCGTCGAGGAGGACGAGCAAGACACAAGGACGATGGAATGGAGTCACGTCTTTTGTTTCCTCTCTTGCCGATAACCGAGTATACCTCGTTTCGAACGAGAAACCATCAAGGATCAAGAGATACTAAGCAAAAAACGGGACGAAGAGAGAGAGAGAGGGAAATCATCTTTCCGTCTTGTCTGGTACGCCGATTTTTGTCCCGTTTCCTTAGTGTTTTATCCTCCAATATCCTCCATTCTTTTTCGTTTCCGGTCCACGAGCAATACAGCTTCGGGAGCGTGTTCTGGTCTCTCGTACTTTTTGTAAGTCGCGTACAAAATGTTGCTTCTCAATTTTATTCGAACGTCAAAATTTTCAAGAGCGATGCATCTCGACGAAACGATAAACTGAAGAATTCTTCCGAGTGTGTTGTAACTCAAAAGAATAACTCCAAGTATACCTTGACCCACGTCGCTGAACCCGCGCGTAAGGGCCTTGATACCTTGATACCGTACGAGACACGGAGCGAGAAGGAAAAAAGAGCAGACGAAGAATAACAGGCAGGAGGAAATAGGAGCAAGAAGAGAATGAAGAAAAGTTGAAAGCACGTGCCGTTCTCGCCCGCCGTCAATATCCGGCTATATTGACACTCTTCGAGTGAAGAGAAGAGGATAAGGAAGAAGCGAAGAGGTGCAAGCGTGTAAAGAAAAGTACCCAAGGACCCTCCACACTTTTAACTTTCCGTCTTCTCTGCTCTCGCATCCATATAGGATTTTCTTGCTTCTTCATTTTCACGTTTTAGTGTTCTTTCCTCCCTTCCCCCTCTCCTCTTTTCTCACCCCTCAACCGATTTCTTTTTTTGCACTCTTGTTTCATACTTCTCGAAGTCTTTTATCTCGTATTTTTATGTTCATCCCCCGGGCGTGTAAGAGACGTAAAAGCTTGGTGTAAATGTGCTTTTGCGAAAGTACCCATGAGTGAGCCCAGCGGGCTTTTCTGTCACCGAAGGGAAGAAGCAAAGCAGCAGAGAACGAGACACACACAGAGAGAAAGTCAGAGAGAAAAACGAGAGGTGGCAATGAACTCACGAAGATGGCACTCGCGCGTCCTGGCAAAACAGGCCGCTTCAACGAGTTACGTCTATTTGCCTGTGCTCTGTACTTTCCTGGCAACTCAGGGCGGATATGCCTTCGCTGCCAATCCTTTGCCCCCTCGTATCCCATTTTCCTACCCTGTATTATAACCCCCTACCAAAAGCTGAGATGTTATATACAATAATAGTCGCTATTTATATAAATACACACATACACATGTTTTTACATCTCTATACTATTTGCGAGGATGTAAGACAAGATATATGTATCGCTCAAGAGGGTTCTTACAGCTCGTGGGAAACACCGAAGGGATCTTCTTGGCAGAGTGAAGCTTGCGCACCCCATTAAGGTCCCACATCCCATTTTGCATCTTCCATTCTCCCTTTTTCTTCTACCACATTTTTTTCCCATCGCGTTTCCCTTGATCCGAGAAAACTTCTCGGAAATGTAACAGCAATTGAGTCTAATCGAACTGGGTTACGTCTGTGGGTTACGAACGAAATTATTTCGAGACGCTTTTTTATGAATTTTCTCTCTGCAGCAACGACAAAAAAATGTCACATGATTATCGTGAAATATTTGCATTTGCAATGTTCGTCGAATGATACAAAAAAAAGTGATAAATTTTCATATTCAAGCTTTTTTTTCGTTCGCGTTGAGATTTTTTTAATAACACGAGTGTTTTTAATTTCCGGCCAACATTTTAGCCAAGGTTATTCTGTAATTTCGTCCAGCTTTTGTAAGACGATGCGCCGTTGTAATATTTTATTATTTTTCATTTTTTTCTTTGCAGAAAGTGATGGAAGAGTGGCGGAGAATCGGCGGAGTAGAAACTGGTGCACGTACTATAGCAGAGAGCAGGGAAGGTGTGAGCGCGGGTGTCGTTGGAGTAAAACGTGTGTGAGAGCCCACGGGGTTCACGAGTAAATTGAAGCGATCCATTATACGCCCGGGGTTAGGTGTCGGATTGTCGGAGGATGGGGCATCGCTCGAGGAAAAGTGCGACGACCGAACGGGCTGCGGGATCGAGGGAAATGGACGAAATCGCGTGGGAGACGAACAGAGACAAAGAGAGGAAAAGCGATGTTCCTAGGTGTACAGAAACCAGTAAAGCATGCGAGTGGAATAAGTACAGCAGGCTGAAAAAAAAATAGTTAAGGTCCGTGCAAGAAAAATGTGAGGGTAGTTTTGTTTTTATCAAAAAATCCTCCGTTTTATATAAAAATAACTTGGTTTTCTTTAAAATTTATCATTCGATCGATAAATCAAGATTAAATAATCAAATTTTTGTTTAAAACGTTCAATTCATGGAAAAAGTGACAGAATTTCCCTCGATTAATTATCGAAAACGTGGAAAACGACGCGAGTCCAAACGTTGATGATGAAAAAGCAAAAAAAAAATATGCATCTCGAGGAAAATCATTTTGACATCACGAAAAATGTTTTATTTCAATTTCAAATTTATTCCTAATCAATTAATTCGTTCTAGTAATTGTGCAAACCGAACCAAATCTCGCTTGATCGCGATCTCGCGCGAGAATTCAGAATATTTTTCGAGAAATTTAATTAGCATGTTCCATTTGTGTTTTTCTCTCAATTTACACGTATTACGATTTTTTTTTTTTTAATTGCTTAGAACCATTAGCGAAATGATAATTGAAAACCTTGATTTTTCTTTCTTTCTGGAATAAAACTTTTTCACATTGAATTCCGTCGGTCTCGCGCTTTATTTTATATCACCCGCAACGAAAAATGTCATTCACATACGAGTATATGATAAAATTGGAGTGAGATTCTAAAATAGTAGCAGTTAGTGAACTTTAATTATCGTGCGAGCTCGCTTGAACTTTGTTGAAATTCATTTCGCAATTAATTGTCGAAGCAAAAACGCAACAAATGAATATAATTAATTAGAGTCGCATACGGAGCTGTTAAAAAATGTTTCCACTCGTTTACGTTATTTTAACGAGCTTCAAAAAGGGCCTCGGAGTTTGCAGGTGAAAAGAAAGCTGTAGTTTTTTTATCGCTCGTTGAAATTTGCGTTTTCGCGCTTACTTTTTGTTTTTCGAGGCAAAAAATCATGCACCGAGGTCACGCAGAAAAATTTGTTGTTCGTCCGTCATTACTATTCTTGCGAAAGAGTTGAAAAAAAGAAAATTCGTTGTAATAATTTCGTCGCTTGATGAGCTGGCTCGTATAATTATTTGTGCGTCAAGTGAGTGTGTAATTGACTGTACTTGTTCACATATGGTTCGTATAGGTCGAGGAGTATAGCGAAATAATTCCCGAGTCACTGGCTCGGGCAAAATGGTCTCTCTTCGACATCCCTGAAAATCCCTGAGGGTCTCGAGCGGTTAATAGCCACAGGAGCTCGTTGCAACCCGAGCGGGAGTGCACGTATTAATAGAGAAGCTTGAGGAAACTGTGTACTCAATGCTAAACTCGTGCTATACACATCAATTTCTGACCCAGAACCTGGAGCAGGGACGACGGAGAATCGTTTATGAAGTAGACGCAATCTCGGCTTCGGATAATCACGGAAAACGTCTTTCGATCATAATACACGAACGCGCGGTATCATAATCAGGCAAACTTGCTACTTCCGCTGAGCGATAAGATACTGGCCAAAAAAAAGAGAGATTTTTATTCTTCGACTACAATTTAAGATCGAAATAAAATTTGGAAAGGGTTTTTTTTATGATTCATTGAATTCTGAAGGTCAATCGAACTTAATTTTTTGAAACATCGAACTCTGCAAGCCTCGAGTCACTTTTGATCGATTACGATCTGCAAATAGAATAATCTCTCGATGAGTCGGACTAAAAAAATTTGCGAACGAGGATTTTCTGGTCTGGCTTTCGTATAGAGTTAGAAAGTTTATCTGGAATATAATACGGAGTATGAAAAGTCCGCCCATATGGGCAAACGTGACCGAGGTTAACCATGACCAGAGCCAAAACCATAGACGGAGGCTGGCGATGGGCTGAACTCGCCCGGGAGAGCCATTTCGGTCCGGCGATACGGCAAATTGCATTTCCTTCCCTCGTGATCGCTCGTTACCGTTGAAAGAAGGGATTATGGTAAAAAGCAGCAGCCGCGCATACTCCTAGGGGAAAGAGTAAAAAAATATTTTTCGAGAGCCCGCGAGAGAACTAGAAAGAGCTGGATTCGTGGGAAAGTAGAGCAACCATTATGTGTATCGCACAGGCCAGGGGTTCAAGCGTAAAGGAGATTTTGCTCTAAAAAAAGAGGTCACGATGTGCCCCTTTGAAAATAATAAGATTTCATATCATCCCACTTAATGGCTGATCCAGGCCAGTTTTCAATTCGCTCAAAATTCATTGTCAATTAGCCATGCAATCGATGAAATCGAATTTCCTCACGAATTTTCACATTTTCATCTCGATTTCTTCAGCATTTTTTACTTTTTCAACTCATCAAGATATTTCCACTCGATGTTTCTATGGAAAAAAAGGCAAAACGTTTTGAGAAAGAAAATTAGACGTTGCGGTTGATTTTCCAGACGTACGAATTGCTTAAAATTAGAAAAGAGTTGGAAAAAAGTTGACGGAGGAAATAAAAACTCACGATATCTTTCTGGTAACGATATTTCTTTTTTCTTTCTTTTCTTCTGCTCTCGAATGTTATTTCATTCTGCACAAAATCTCTTCTCGATGACTCTTTAACAATAATTATATCAATAGAGTTTTCTCTCTTTCGCAACAACGATAAACGATGCAATAACGATGCGAGACTGCGCCCAGAAATACGTATAATCGGCTCATCGTCAATGACGACAAATCTAGTAAAATTCTTAGTCGCTCTCGCATTAAAAGGGCGCGTCTTGCCTTTTAGTTTTCTTCATTTTTGTACAACTTAAAATTCGCAAAATAAATCAACTTTGTAGTAACAATGTAAACGTAAAATATACAAACTATGCATTTGTTTTTCTATACTTAATAACGTAAATCTTTGTATCATTTAAAATCGATACACAACGAATAACGAACGATCAACAAATCGCTGTCTCACTTTACAAATTATTTATCTTTCTCCCTCGTCCACAGGCATCTCCGTGCACGTGATACAGGATTTTTGTTCCTTTCATATAAACTATACAAACTTTAACGTCTCCTTCGGTAAACGCGCCATTTTTTTACTTCCCTCCGTTCCCTTCGTCGTCGCCCCGGCAATTTCCGGCCTTTCTCGGTTCCCATAAAGTTCTACGCACCTCGAAATTTTATTTTACAAAACACAGCACCGTACGAATAAAACAATGATTTGCAATAAAATTTCAACTATTTCGTATCTCTCGAACTGTTCGTGATCGATGGAACGAAAAATCGTGATGAAATATTATACATTTTCATGATTATTGTTCGTATCGTGTATCATCGCATTTGCAGGACTGAAATTCAACGAATAATGCATTTTCACCGAATACGTTCGTTGCTTCAATCCGTTAATTATTCGTTCGAGAACGAAAAGCCATTTCGATATAATTGGAAAATAACTTTATTCGGAAAATATGAATAAAATGTTGAATAAATGAATGAAAATTCGGTAGGAAAAAGGGCCGCGTTTTTTCGATTCATTTAACATTTATTGTGAACTACGATACCGTGGAATTAAATCCGCGAGGAATTAATTTAATTTCCACAGCCTTTTTGCCGCGCTCGGTATTCTGATGAGAAAATTGAAAAAAAAACTCCAAATTATTGGCAAAGTTCGCAAAAGCTATTTCGATGTAATTGAAAATAAACAAATTTGGCCTGGAAAAATGAAAAAGTCTCGTTGATCCATTACGATTTTTCGTCAACCCGATCGCTCCGTTAATTGCAATGAAAAAATAAAACTACAGAAGAGGCACAAATGGTGTAACAATTTTTCATCCACAGTCACTCGAGTGTAGCGTGTAAAATACTTAAAAAATATATTTTCCTATTCTATACGTCGAATATTCATAGGAAACTTTTTTTCTCACAATCTTTCGTGGCTTAGTTGGCTACGCGTGCCATTTCACTTATTCTCGTCACGCTCGTTGCACCACGAATTTCAGTTCACGAGGCAAAAGGGGGCAAAGTACAAAATTCACATTTGACTCAACGGAAAATGTTCCGGAGCCTTAAAATCATCAAAAATTATTGTCCAGGATGTGAAAGAAATGAAATTGAATTCGAACACATTTTTCTTCTCAATCTTCGAAAACTCGTATTTTTTTTGCGTTTAAACGACCGTGAAAATTATTAGAATTATCGGCATTACGTTGCTTCGTTTGTTTATGTTTTTTTATTCTCCAAATTGCAAATATTTCAAGACAAAACGACTGTTTGCTTTCACTGGATTTCCACAGTGTTCTATTTTCGAAAATGTATGCGTGTGTGCGTGTATGTGGGAGTGAAGCGAATACGAGAGATGCTCGCGGAATTGGATTATCGTGCGAGTTAATGTATGACGTCGTTTGGCTTCCACGGCCGTAAACGTTTTTTTAAATATATAGCTCATGCACTTGGGCCAAGTACGAGCTCTGCTCGGCGAGAAAAAAAAACAGTCTAAAGAGAGAGAAAGAGGGAGAGAGATGCGAGGGAGTTGGTGCAAGAAGGAGTGAAAAAAAAAAATAGAAAATACGAAGAAAAAACATGGAAGAATGGTCGACGAGTTTAGCATGGAAACGCGTAATCGGCCTCGTTCCACGAGTCACTAACCGACGCGTACACATCGCAGGCACGCGTGTAAATTATTAATTTAAATTACACTCATGGTGTCCCCTTTTCTCTCTCTCTTTTTGTTTTCTCTCTTGATTCTCCTCGCCGCAGTGCATTTGCAGACGAAAAGTTGCTCGTCGTCGTAAGAGAGAGGGAGAAAGAGAACAATAAATAAACGTTCATCGCTCATTGTGCTCATCGTTCCCGAAACGAGTCGTATTAATCGGACCGTTTGTCGCTCATCGAAGCAACACACATTTACCCACACACGGACATTCGGAACGAGCGAGCTTCTCTCTCCCGATTGTCTATGAAAATCATTTTCTAACGTTTTGATTAAGACTCGAGGTCGCCGCAATGGTGACTCTCATCTCGATCAACATTCCTCCATCAAAGTTGCCACGTATTCGAATTATTTCTTAAGGTCATTTCCACCACCGATTATGTGAATTTTTATGATCCTGAAGTTTGCATCGTTGGAATGCAACGAAATTCTGTTAATTCTTCAGCAGAGCCAATAATTATCATTCAATCTTTGGTCCGGCCAATAAAACAATTCTCTCTCGCGACCAAGAAACTCAATCGACTCGAAAAATTGCCACGATTTTCAAAATTCAATAAATAATCAATAGAAAATATGTTTTTCGTTGAATCTCAACGTTGCAAACTTCAAAGTCATGAATTTTTCCATCAATTTTTCGGCAATCATTCGACTCTAAACACTTTTTTCACCCTTATTGAAAAATCCCAGAACTTTGACATTTTTTCACGCGTAATTTCAAGATCGCGCACTCATTTTATTCAATTTTTACAATTACTTTCTGCGATGGAAACTTTCTTTAGTTCTCCGCAAATCTGACAACTTTGATAACATTTACGACTGTCGGAATTGGTTGAATTTATTGCAAGCAGTATCGCATAAATTTGTACGTTTTGTGTGTTCACGTATGTGTGTAGATTTGAGGATTTGAGTCTGTGTTGTACAACGTATTTGCAGAGGATTTTCAACAATTAATACCCATCAAGCATTTATGAGTAAAAAAAAACAGCTCAGAGTTCGAGAAACTTCAATGGACTCAATTTTTTCAACTGCGTTTGATTTAGCAAAAACGTCATTTGAATTTTTTCTCTCGGAGTCTCAATTTGCCAGGAAAAAATGTGTAATCGAGGAGAGCAATGATCTTTCACTGAAAAAATCCGAAGAATTTGATCGTAACGTGAATTATTTGAATTATTTTCCCAAAACTTCACCTCCGGGACGGATTTTTTGGATGATTTGAAAAACTGATGGAAAGCATGGCCGAGAGGCTGTAGAAAAGTCGTGAAAAAAAATTGGATAACCTGAAGTCACTCTGGCCCGAGGTTGTTTGGGTTCAAATGGAATGCCTCGTATTTATTTAGTCCTGGTCGGGAGAAGGATTAAAAAGAGACAGAATCGCGTTTCACTCGCTCTCTGGCCTTGACTTGTAGGAGAAAATCTCTTAATATTCGAGTATGCCTGTGATCCGGACAGTAGGCGCGTGTTGCCTCGGATCATCGCGAGCCTGAAGGCTCAAGGAACAAGCGTAGTTTGTGGTACGAGCGTTTTATTTAATATTTACATCGCGCGTACCGAAAGATTTTCCTGAAAAGACGATAAAAATTGGTCGGACGATGATCGTCTTGGAGGAATTTGAATGACCTTGAGCTAGTTTGGTAAAAGTTGCTGGAGTCCATGCGATTTGAGTTCTAAAAGCTGCAACGAAGACAATTGGCGTTGTGGCTTGTCCAAGGGCGTGAGAATCGAGGAAGCTTGTGGTTGGAAGAGAAGCAAAGAAGAAGAAAACATGAAGTGATTCTTCTCGGCTGAGATGATTGACCCCACGAGGCTCTTGAAGATTCCGAGTGTTTGTCCGGTTGTTTTTCCTGCTCACTTGGAGAGCGGTCGTTGCGATGTCTCGACGAATCCCAAGAGAAGGAAAAGAGAGGACAGAAAATTTCCGTTGGTGTAGTGGACATGAGCGACGGCGGCGGCGAACGAGTGGCCGATGTCCAATGGAAAATATCGTGGAAGGAAAGAAGAGATCCGGGCTTGTTTTTTTTTTTTTGTGCGGATGAGAAAAGCGTTGAAGAGAATGTCTCGATGGGAGAAGTCCAATCATCGAGAATGTACGAGTCGACCACTCCCTTACCAGCCACGTGTGCCACCCTTGAAGGTACTTGGTCATCTGAGCGTAGTGTACACTCGATTCTGCCGAGTTCCGTCACGAGGACCTCTCGACGTCTGGTATCTTCTGGAGCATATATCGTCCCCGATCCAATTCTCCGTCAGACGATTCTCTACGCCAAGTATTCCCAGGGAAGCCTAACTCGTTCTCTGGCCTTGTATGACAGAGCCTACGGGAGGCCACCACCAACACGATTGGAAGCTTCTCCAAGTCCTGGGGGAGAATCTCGATGTCGTTCCGATTACATTCGAATCATATCGACAATCGCTTCAATCTGTCAATCGTAACGATCCTTCGTTTTATCGCCAACTATACAATTCTAGGCTTTTGGTTTCTTGACTCTCTGAGCTGGTCAACTCAACTTTTTGGTATTATTAGGATTCATATTTTCGATTACCGCATGACCGAACGGCACTTTCGTTTTCTTGTAATCATCGCCATTAAATTCCAGCTCTTCCATGCCCTCCCTCGAAGATCCTGAAGTTTGCATCGTTAGAATGCAACGAAATTCTGTTATTTCTTCAGCAGAGCCAATAATTATTATTGAATATTTGGTCCGGCCAATAAAACGATTCTCTCTTGCGGCCACAAAACTCAATCGACTCAAAAAATGGCCACGATTTTCAAAATTCAATAAATAATCAATAGAAAAAATGTTTTTCGGTGAATCTCAACGCTGCAAACTTCAGAGTCATCCACCCTTGACCCCTCCGTTGATCGTTAATCTTGACCGACGTCTCCATTGGTTGGTCATCATTTAACTGCAGTTTAAAGGAGCCCTTGATCGTGGCGATATATCAATGGATTTAGTAGGGAAAGGGATGATTTAGGGGAACGAGAAATTCGCGTGAAATGTTCCTCCTTATGGTTGGTAGAAAGGAGGGAATGCTCGTGGCTACGCGACTATGTCCATGTCGGAGGTGGAAGAATTAGAGGTAGTGAGGGCTAAACTACCGAGGGTATCCTCGTCAGGCAGGGGATGATGACAAGCCGGAGCTGGTGGGCTCAACGGTGGTAGGTGTGGAGACGACAGCATCGGATCACCGCCGTGTACCGGACCGCCAGCGTCGTCCTCCATCAGGTCCTCGAACTGCGCCATGCTCAGTGCTTCCTCGGTTACCACATCCGGCATCTGCTGAAACAGCCACACCTTCGGTCAAAAGGTCTGTTGGATGTGTCATTCGGAGGGACGCAGAGGAAATGAAAGGAATTACCAGGCAATATATAGAACGGATCGAGCTGGTCGTTTCTTCTCGACCGGCGTCGGGAGGCCCTGAACATTGCATAGGAATGACCCAACCCACATACACTCGAGATTGCTTTGGAAAAGTTGTTGGAAAGTAAACTTTCCGCTGGGATAAATTGGACAAAATCGAAAAAAGGCTCCGCGAAGCTCCGTAAGTTTTGGTTCGATTGTACTGGCGAGCTTAGCGTAAGGGAATTTCTACGTGTCTTCGAATCTCCAATCAAATAGGATTTAACTTTCTCCAAATCCACAAACTTATCACACACGTACTATTTTTCCAAAATACCGGAAAATAGCGCATGGACTGCGATAGAAAGAGAAAAAATCGCTAAGACAATTCCCAGCAATCAACGCTAGATAAAGAGCAAGAAAAATAACTCGACGAATTCCGCTTCGCATTTCCGTTGCGGCGGAGATTCCTTTTTATTCTTTCCACGATATGCTCGCCTGTTTTTTTTTTCTTATTCCTTTTTCTCCAGCTTTATCTGTTCCCTTGAAATAATGTGTTACAAGCTCGGGCATGAGATTACGGAAAAATAATGAAGAAAGTGTCGTCAAGGGAGTATTCGTTCTCCATGTGTCTCTCTGCGCAGAGTCTCTCGAAATTTCGTTTGCTCTATATTGTTTTTGCTATGCACTAGACGAGATATCTTGCGATATAAATATATTAGACAGTGAATCCTTGAAACAAGAGAGTCCTTATATCTTTGCGCAAATTTATTGTAATCACCAGCGCGAGGAAAGAGCTCACTCGTGTTACAGGAAGTGCAAACAAAACCAAGGACAGGGAGACTGAAAGAGGGTGAATCCAACGAGACTTTTATCTGCAACGATAATTTTCAACGTTACGATCTCGACTTGGTGGTTGACAGAAAACAGACAAGTTTACAACCGCTGAACAACTTTGGTGCAGATTCTACAAAGGGCTTGAAAGCGCTTCACTGCTTGCCCGTTATTTTATCTCTCTCCTTTCCACGAGTCTCTGTTTTACCAGGTTTTCTAATTGTAGACCGCAAGGACAATTCCATTTGGCAGAAAAAAAACTCAAGGATTAAGGGCATTCGAGATAAAAGCTTTCGCGTCATTCCTCATTATATTTCTTCATTACTCACGTTTATTTTCCGTCTATCGTGTTTACTTCTCGGAAACGAGTTCACGACACCCACCGACGTTGAGGCCCAATTGAAATCCGTTATCGGAAGTCCATGGTTTTTGGCTTGCAGCTCCAGTTCCTGCACGCGTAACAATAATCTACGGTTCTGATGCTCCAGATGTTTGTTCCTTGATTCGCTTTGCTTCATCCTTATTATCTCATTCTTCAGTAACTTTATGTACTCCACCGACGACTTTAATATCGTTCCCTTGTTTGGTCTGACGTCTCTCACGATTTCGTAATATCTGAGACAATAAAAAGAGTTTTGCGTTATTCTCTTGATCGAAAATTCGACTAGTGACGATTTTTTCAAACTTTCATGCCACGGAACTTTTTAGCGAATTATTTTTTTGATATTTCGGTAAATGGGATTTTGTTTAGCGAAAAAAACGTGAAATGTGTGTTTCTCCTTTATTTTCAAGTGTTCGAATTATAGGGAATTGGAGAAGCTTGTCGAGCTCCTTGCGAAACGCTGCGAGAAAGGGTCGTGCAAATATAATTTGAGCGGTTCTTTGTTCAAGATTTGCGAATGTCATACGAGAAGTAGCGTCACACAGTTTTATTTTCATCGTTTTTACGTGACTCGACCCTCTTCACCGTATGATCAGATTCGCCAAGGAGACTCGTCGCGTTTCACGTTTAAGATTCACGAGAGTCCTGACATTCTTGCGATAGAGGTGACGAGTATAAAGCCTATTACGAGGAGCATTCGTCATCTCAACCCCTCGAGGATCACAGGAGATTCACCTCGTGAATATTCCCATCGGTGGAAAAGCCATTGGCAATCCTTATCGCAGGAGGCTTCGACAAAAAAAAATCTCAAGAGCCTTACGTCGTCGAATTCTCTTTTATTTGAATTTTAGGAATTTTAATACTGTTCGTGACTTTTTCTAGCGAGAAGCGCAGAACGGAATTCGAAAAATGTCATTTCTTGACTCGAATGAGAAAAAAGTTGTCGAAAATCAAAGAATTCGAAGACGATTTACATGATTTTATGGAAAATTTGTTTCGGCCACTCGGGCAGGCCAAATTCTGAGATTTATGCACTTTGTGAATCTTGAACGAGACTTTTGGGAGCCTCGGTACATAATCGCGTAGGCAGGGGTCGAAAAGCTCAATGTATATGTATATTTAGAGAACAGGGCACGGGACGTTCAGGACGGAACGATTTTTGAGCCTCCAGTGAGAGACACTGACTAATGGATTGCTACGCAGATTGATAAATGGTCGATCAACGAGGGAACCAGGCCACATGCTGGTGGCCAACGACGACGACGACGTCGACGTCTTTCCTTCTCGTGACGAGAACCCATCCCGCATATGTCTGTCCAGGCTCGTTAGTATAAAACTCTAGAGATCGAAAGCTTCCAACTCTGCGCTGGCAAATATCGGTCATCCCCATGAAAAATCGACACCACCAAACGCTATTTTTTATCCCTTTTTTACTCTATTTACCATTTTCCATTACAAAAATACAATCGAACTTGTTGGTTCGAAAACGGGTGCAAGTTAAAAAAATTGCATTGAACGTCCGCGGCCGATGCAACGCAATGTGGAAAAAATCCCATAAACCTTGAAACCATTTTCTCATTTTCGTGTTAATTTCGCTAAACTCAACGTTTCGAATAATTCGCTAAAAAAATTCATTCCGCAGCCAAAACGAAATATTGTTCGATTCGGTTAATTACGTTAATGTGAAAATTAAATTAGAACCGTTAGACCATCGATACTAATTAGGAGATGGAAAAAAAATACTCACGGATCGTTAGTTTTTGGTAGAAGAGTCCCAAGCTCTTTGATCCTGTCATTTATGTTGAATCTTCTTCTTCTTTCGACTGTAAAATGGAAGAAAAAAACGAAGAATTAAACATTTTTCAGGTGCAAATTCCTCGTCAAAGTTTCGTCGACGCTGTTTGGACCGTAAAATTGTGGAAAAAAGTGCGAAAAGATACGGAATTCATAAACTCAAACGTCATTGCAATCCTATTTATTATCGATTCCTTGTTTATTAAACTTTGAACGACAATGAAAAAGTTGGGCATGAATTGCAATGGCTTCCTTTCCGTTATCTCATTTTATCTTCACTAGAGCTTATCAAAGAGGGAGTCGCTGATACGCAGTCGAACGTATAAATTTATTACTTCGAGGAAGTGGCGGAGACAATTATTTTCTGAGCGAAAAAGTCGCGTTTTCCTCGTCGCTGTAACAATTATGATTTTACACTGAGAGGGCGAGAGAGGGAGGGGAAAAGCAAGTACGTGCGTACGAGAGAGAGAGAGAGAGAGAAGGTCGAGACTATGGAACTGAAGCCCATTTGTCAGTTTGCTGTTTCCTCTCGTTATCAGTGGCAAGCACGCGAGGCAAACGTGCGAGGACTCGATGGTCGTTGTCGAGAAACGGTCTAACCGGTGTAAGGATGCCCGAGAAATCGTTCGACCTCTTATACAATGCCGACTGCATTGAAACTCGTACACGAATGATAATGAATTGCATTCAATATTATAATGATGCAAATAATTATAATCCTATGACCGCAATTATTACAAAAACCCGTTTCGATAAAACTGAAGAAAAAAAACAACAATGAATGCTTTTCAAAGTTTATTTTCTATGGAAAAAACTACTCGTTGGGGAAAAATTGACATGCAGCAGAAAAAATAAACTCTCTTGATAATTTCGACGTAATAAATGCTCAAGATGCTGATAAAAAAAGTTTCGTAACTGTCGAGTTATTAATTCACGTTTAAATTTTGGGTCGAGAAATATTTCTCAGTAAATATTGCTATTCGTCAGACGTATTTTTTACGTTTAAAATACAATTGATACGAACCAACAAATAAATAAAGTAGCGACAAACGCATTCACGATTTCCAAGGACTTGCCCATTTATCACTATTCAAGCATTAATATTTATTGTTGTTCGATCGATCTTCGATATCTCGAAAAATATCTTCCACACGCTACATTAATATACATAATACTCACAGGAAGGTACACTTAGAAGGAGAATGGATGTTGATATTTTATTATGTGCTATATTTGTAATGATTTATTACAACTACAAATACAGACAAATAAAAATGAATTTTTATACGTTTTTTTTGTTTATTAATTTCTCAAGCATTCTGAGTCTTTTTAGAATAAGAGATTCTTTAATTTTGTCGTCATTTTTATTCATCTGCTTGGATTAAATTGTGGTCAATCGACTTTTGCGGAAAATGGCCTTAAAAATAACTTGGCGATTGCCGAGAAAAAGATGAAAATGCTAATGGGTAATGAGCTCGATGAATTCTGAAAAATAATGAATAAAAATTCATTGCGACGTGTGTCCGTTTGATTTGCAACGAGATTGCCCATAATCGGGTCCGGATGGAGGGGCCACTGATGAAAATGAATGAACGCATTTCACATGAAACCGATATAAGTGAGAAAGAGATGGAAATCTATGAACACGAGAATTGGAAAAGGCTGGACGCTGGATCAGGTTGTAGTACGTATGTGTTGGAATCAAGTGGACTGGAGAGCAAGGATATTGCGAACGTTTCTGGATTACGGCCGTTCATGGATTAGCGTTCTCTTCGGACTTGATTAACGACGATATTAACGGGTTCCAATAATATTCAACATCGGACAAATCTGGTATGAAGAGAAGCGGAGATGATACCGCGTAGAGAGAACATGTTGCGACCGACGTGTGTTAGAAATCTACAGTGATAGAAAATTGATTGCGTTCGAGTCGCAGTCTCGATCGAGCCTGGAATTTGTGAATCACGAATATGCCAGAGCGAGAGTCGAAAATTATTAAAGTCTCTATCAAAAATGAACAAAAAAAACGACCAAATACGCGGCAAGTGACGTGCGAAACTTCTCGGTCGACTTATTCACCAAAAATTAGTGCAAATTGAGTGAAAAACTCATGCCTCAAATTTCTTTTTATTGAAATGAAACTTGCAGACAAAAATTGTCAGTTTCCGAGGCTTCTACAAAAAAAAAATTGATCCAACGGATTCTTTCCATTTCAGATAATTATGAACGTTGATTCGGCATCATCACGACGAGACCACGAGTCAATGATCCTTAAGAATCAAGCTCTGTGCTTTTCCATTCTTTGTAAGGTCTCTTTGTCTCCTATTGCCTTGGGATTTGGGGAGAAGTGGCGTAAGAAGAAGAAGAAGAAGTTTATAAGTGCACCTTTTCGAGACTATACTTTCTACTCGGTTTATTTTGTCAAGAGATACGGAAGGGGGAGAGAGAGAGAGAGTCAAGACTCAGAGTTCGACTTTTTCTCGATAACTTTGATTGAAGTAACGTAAAATGAAATTTGGACCGGAGAGAGCAAAGAAGGAGGGGGGGAATCGGGACTCGAAACGATTTGGGAATGGTACAGGATCCCGGAGCATCCAATCGTGCTCGCTCCCTCATTCTCTTCGTTTCTGCCTCGTCCTCGTCTCTTTTACTTTCGCTGCTGAAATATCTGTATACATATATATATTTGCTCTTATATATTTGCCAGAGTAAATGTACTGGTAAAGTCTAGGAGAATCACGAAAAGGGAGGGTTGAACACGCGGCGCGGCCAAGGAAAAGTTGCTCACGTGAAACTCCTCAAGGAATCCAAGTTTCTCTCTTGTTGTAGCGGGCAAACTCGTCCTGCTCTCTTTCTCTTTCGTCCGCGATCCAAGCGCAGAGGGCGAAGAAAAGGGAAAACTTGTTCCGATCCAGCTGATTAGATTGCGATGGTTAATTCGAAAGACGCCAACTGTTTCGATCTACGACCGTTACTAAAAGAATGTTTATACTCTTCCAGCCCCTTTCGGACATTCCTTCACGTTCTTTTTATTCTCCGTGGAAGGAGCCAATTAAAACACTGCTTGCGATCACTGCCAATAGATTTTCCCTCATTTTCCAACTTCTCCAAAAGGCGTTAACCCAACAATTACACTTTTCGATGTAATACCAAGTCGAAAAAAAATCAGCAATCCATTGCAACGCACTGAAAATTCAATTTTGTCAAAAAACGTCGATATTTTGTTGGATACGGCCAACTAAATATTTTGGGATGATTTCAAAATTTTCGTTATTTCGACAATATTTTTCATTGTAACGGAACTGTCAGCAAAATTTACGATTGGAATGACAAAAATTTACTTTCTGAAAAGATTTTCCAGAATGTTTTTTGCTGGAATGACAAAATTTTCGTTATTTTTCGAAAAAACGTTTAGTTGAACGTATCCAACAAAATATCGATCTTTTTCAACAAAATTTTCTTTTCAGTGCGCTTGATTTCGCGTTTAAAATCCCAGAGACTTTTTTTTCTGCATCTCGGATTAGAAAGTTGATGCAATTTGTCTATAAAATGAGCAGACTTTGCAAAATGTAAATATCATCGATGTTCGCGAGAAAAAAAAAGCACGAAAGGAATAAAAGTTGAGGAGAAATATTTCGTGGATAGGATTGAGTGACAGTAAAGAAAGTGGATCGCACCATAGCCAGCCAATTCTGTATATAATTTCTCGATATAAATATATACACGTATACAAAGTGTACAGTGCAGAGGGAGAGGGGGGAGGGGGAATAAAAATAAAAAACATATCACGTACGATGGTGGGTCACGTGTAAAAGACGTGAGCTGGAATCGTTCTCGATATATTTTTTCTTTTTCAATTCTTTCTTCGTCCATTCTGTAGGTTGAAAGTGATCTCTCTCGTCGTAGCGAGACCTGACCACGGTAATACCATTGGCAGGACTGTCCCGAGGTTTTGAAGAATCCCAATACCCAACCGCACCAATAAACATCGGGCGTGCCAGCTTTCCACGGAGGGAAGATTGCTTCGCGTAAAAAAGCTCACCTCGTTTTGCCAATGTATGGTGTTTGCTCTCTGGTGTAAGAAACGATGCCCAAGATCGAGCCCGGGTCAAGCGTGTGCAACGAGAAAACCGACCAGATGCTTCAGCGAAATTACAATTTTATTTTGTCGCTCCCGGCGCCCATTCCCCATTTCATTCTAAACCATCTCTTTCCACTCGTTTCCTGTCTCTCTCTTTCTCTCTTTTGTGCTCGTATTTTCCTCGCGAATTTCACGTTTTACGACGGAGCTTATAATTTTTCTTACTATTCACTATAATAATTCGTCACGTTCTCAAAATTGTATCCGAACTTCGAAATCTATCCCTGGAACTTTTCGTACGAAAAAAATTCTTCGCATCAGGTTCTCTCAGTCTCCGAGTTATCAAAAAAATATAATATGACCGTAAAAGTTACATAAAAATGACGTTGAAACGGTGAAATTTACTTCGGGTTGCAATAGCATGCGGAACCAATTAAAAACCAATGACGAAAAGCCACGACAAAGATGTTGGCAACCCGGATAGATCAAAAGTTAACCCTTCGTGGTCACAGTTCCGCCACCGATCTCGGTGGTCACACAGGGTTGATTCTACCCAGTCCATTTTCGAACCCATATTGTGACCAATCTATCGGCCCAAAAATTCTCAAAAAATTACTAAACAACCCTTGGACATTCGAGTTTAGATACGAAAAACTTTCCTGAAAGGAATCTGAGGCTAACATATTTTTTTAAATGCAAAATGAAGAAAAAAAACGGGAAAAAAAGTTTTTTCACTAAAATAATCGTCGCTTTGTGGATTTTCAATATTTTTGCCTAAAATTTGGACGTGATATTCATCAGATCTGGTTCTTTTGCGAAAAAAATAATAGGATAGCGCGCGTTTGAAAAAACATATTAATTCCGTTATTGGAAGTGGGTGGATTTCAGAGTGGATTTTAGAGATTTAGCGTTAGCGACGGTAATACTTATCGCCGCCAAGGGGCAATGGACACTACAAACTGTCGTTAAATGACGATTACAGCCCCATTAATTAGCGGGAACTAGGAGATATTTACATCACAAGTTGCTCACTGGGTGGATTCTACCCACAGTGACCACGAAGGGTTAAAAAACATGAAAAATGTAATTTGTTTTTTCATTATTTTGTACTTACTCATATTGTGATTGTCTTTTTTTTGTCTATCCTTAGCAAGGGCATGAATCTCGGCATCGGTAAGAAGAAGAGGCTCTGGTTTAATCTGAAGATCTGGAAGGCTGCTGAGACTACCGGAGTGGCCTTCCTTGAGGCCGTCCCCGAGAGAGCCAGCTTCGAATGACAGGATGTCGTCAAGCAGATCTTCCGCCTGTTTCAGATAAGAATAAAAAACAGGAAAAAAACTATTAAAACAAGCGACAGTCGAAAAGTCTTAGTTCGACCAAAAGGTAATCAGAGAGTTCGGAAATTCCGAAAGATCTTATTGTAGATAAGAGCAAATTGATAGTAATCAACGAAACGATCTTTGTAAAAAAAAAAAAACGATGAAAAAGCAATAAAAATGGGGCGAATTGATAAGATTTGCTGCGAAGTAAGTTTTTTTTTATTTTCGAAATATTTCTCTTGGCCGCGTGCGATTATCAACGCGGCGTGTGATTCGTAACATTCTCATGACAGATTTTTCGCTGCAGGCAACATTCCTGTTCGCACCTTCTAATGTCATTCAACAACAATCGCAAGAGAGTGTTGCGACGCCATCGAGTCGATCCGACTTGACGACAATTTATCAAGAATCTTACAAGGGTCCTCGTAATTTTCTTTCTCGCTCCAGATTTTCTCTGTTCTACCACTCGAACCCTTGGACGAGTGTCTCGAACAAGCGTCTTGTCGAGGAGGAACATGGCGTCGTTAATAATTCCCTGAACGACGGCGTCGGCGACGTTAAATCACGGTTCGCCTTGAGCCACTCTGCGATCTCGGCAAACATGATGAATCTAGATATCCATATATATATGTATATGTAAATGCTATATATTACATGGCTATATAGAGAATTTTGACTAGAAGAACGCGGGAGTGGATAGAACGCACAGAAGCTATGTTTCCAGAGGCGGTTAGTGCAGGAGCGTTAAGGGAGCTTGCGAGAGTATAACGGGAAAGGGAGCTTGCACAATGCCTTCGGGACGGCTGCTGGCCGATTATTCACGGAAACTCTACTACAGAGAGATATCGCAGCGTCTCTTTCTCTCTCCTCTCTCTTTGGCATCGTTTCCTCAGTCTCTCGCGCATGTTCCGCAGGTTTTGCTCTCTCTCTGTGTTCCTTCGGATCTCTTCCGGTTCATGCCTTTCGCGGATGATCGGGAGAATCTCCGGGAAGCATTGCGCCGCCATCAGGAGCAGAGAAGCTGGAACTGCTGAAAGAGAGCGAGCCTACCCGGCATTTCGCTTTCTCTCTCGCCGCGCAGAGAATTTCACTAGCGAAGAAAGAGCAAAACGAGATATCGTACTAAGAAGAACACCCGCCGAGTCATTACTTCCGGATCATAGACGACCCAGCCTCGAATTCTCAGAAACAGAGCTCGCAGTCCTTTCCTCCAAGGATTCCCTTGCTCCTGAAACACTTTGACTGCTGCCAAAGCCGGGTTTCTGCAGTTACACGCCGCGGGGTATCGATAGACAGTTGTATTATATTTTTATTGAATTTTTAAGGTCGTTCGATCGCGTTCAATGTATTTCGAGTAAAATCTTCATCGAAAAACGTCAAATAGTTCCTCGTGTTGAGGAAACGGTAGGAAATCAAATTAACAGAAATTGATCGATCTCACGCAACGCATAAAATTGGCCTGCACAAAGATTCCGATTACGATTGACAAGCATTTGCGAAAACGAGAAAATACGCTCGCCAACTGAAAACGTTGCATGTCGAAATGGTCGACGAGGAGTTACGAGGAACGAGGAGAAAATCCTGACGACGATTTTCTGTAACATTCCGCATAACCTTGAGAAGGAATTTTTTTCAAAGCACGTCAATAAGAGGAAAAAAAAACCAAGTAAAAAAGCCTAATTAACGCAGGATTGCAAAATGTGAAAAAAAAACGACAGCAAGGCTCGTCGTTGCAGAACGAAAACGTGTTTACAAAATATTTCGAACGTCAAACGCGCGCGGATTGTTCTCTTAAGCAATAATGATTATGCTTTTTCTATGCAAACACACGAACGAGGATTTCACTTGAAAACCTAAGGATCGTCATGATCAGGAAAAGTTAATGATTATTGAAAAATCATACAGCCGGTGGCTCTTAAGCAGATAATGGAATTCCTTGAGAAGCATGGAATTCCACGGGCACAGGGAATTTCCGAGATAAAGCGTCTCAATGACCCGCGGCGTTTGCCGCTACGTTAGTTATCGAGGACTTGAATGAAAGAGAGCGAGAGAGAAAGAGAGGGCGAGATTATAACGACGATACGGATTCATTCGAAATATTCCGTGACATGAATACGCGATCGTATCAATGACTCATGGGATTTCAACAGGTTTACCAATCATCAAATCACTCATTAATGTATCGACTGTACAAAAATGTTCATTCATGACTCTTAATTAGATCGATTTGGTAATTAACTTGACGGAATCCCCAGGACATTTTTATAAATGAATTAAACGGATAAATCGATCGGCAATGCAACGACTAATTAGTTTTAAATAATTAGACGATAAACGTCATTTTATAAAGCAAAAGAAAAATTTAAAAATTCCGGGGATACCCGCGTGTGTCATTGAGAGTCTATGACACCGCGCAATGTCCTCGTTCACGTATTATCGCGATGGAAAATGTCGCTGGTTCGAACACAGAGAAACCCGCCGCGGTGTGTGTTGCAGTCGCGGTGGAACGATGACGGTAGATTCGCGCAACCGTAACCGTTGCTACTCGCGCACTGGTACGCGTGGGCGTTACGTAAACATTACATAAACAATAATAAGCAACGAACCACCTTGCGCTACTCTTCTGCCATTGAAACATTTTCATTTTTATCGACTTTGACTATTTTTTTCAACTTGGAGACAAAGTTTTGCGAAACGAGCAATAACGACGTTTTATTTTATTCAAGAATTCATGACTAATTAGTTATTTAAATCGTGATCGCTGATTGGAGCTGATTGTTGTGGCAATTTATCGAGGGAATTCTTCACGGTGGCAAACTGGGTCAATTTGACCCGGCGATTTCTAGATTTATCGAGAATAAACTCTCTGACGAGATTTTTTCTACGCGTTATTTGACTCATTTTCACCGGTAATCGACTCCGAATGATTTATTCGGGTCCGAGAGACCCAGTGTGTCGACCGAGGCTCGTAAAATGATTAACTTCGTGTATATTCGCGAATACGCGGCAGAGATTTTGAAAAGAATTCTCGACCATCGAGGGTTTTGCAAGAATCATGAGCCAGCCGTTCGAGAGCTGATTCGAGGGCCGTGCGCGCGGGGATGTGAACAAAAGACTCGTTGCTAGATCGCGGAAAAAGCTCTTATGAGCTTACAACTATCGTGACTAAGCGAAATCTGCATACCGCGACGAAATGCGATTTATTTCTGCCCCTTTCTCTCCCTATTTTTTGTCCCTCCGTCCTTTTTTCTGCCTCGCGCTCATTCGTTCTCCGCAGGCTGAGAGGGCAAAGAGGTGAGGAAATAAAAGCGCGAACAGAGCTCGAAGAATTACGAGACCGAGGTCGCGTACCAACTGTGCCCGATCTCTCTTTTCCTCTTGAACAACTTAGTTTTCATCAGAACATCGGGATTACGCAAAATACGCCCTCGTCCTTCGACGCCGGATCTTATCCATCTCTGTCACTCGTTTCGTCCCTTGAACCATGTGTCTCTCTTACCACGAGTTGAATAAATCGTGTTTTACTTCGAAAGCGAGAAAGAGACACGGCCAAAGACAAACGCGACTGGGTCAAGCCACCAGGAAATCCGCCAATCATCCTCTAAATTCATTTTCCAATAACATTTGTCGACACGATAAAAAAATAAGTCGACAAATTTTCGTTCGATTTTCCGGAAGGAAAATATAAAAATGATCAAAGGGTTGCGTGGATAATCGATTGAATTCCTATCAAATTGTTTCATTTTTCTGCAATCTTTTGTACTTTGACACAAATTTAAGGACATGATTGATGGGGGAAGCGGGAGAAAGAGCGAGGGAAGGCGATAAAGTAACTAATCCACGACACGCTGGCAGAGCAGGCGGTTTCTCGCGGCTACGAAAGCAACCAGCTGCAGCCACGAGTACAAAACTTTACGCAAAGAAAAAAAACAAGAAAAGAAATCTCGAATTTTCTTAGCATTCGTTTGCTTTTTTTCGTGTAAGTTTCTTTGCAAAGTTTACTCTTCCGTGAGATTTTTCTTCCTCTTCTTCTTCCGCCCCAAGTTCGTCGCGGGTCGACCGAACACAAACACACGAATTTGCATTCTTCGGGCGACTAAGTTCGACGCGGAAATAAACCCTCAAGTTACCAGGCTACACCGAGCACCGAATACAAACGTGAAATCGAGAAAATATTCAACAAATACTTGTAAGTTACGGCGTCGCGGATTATTCATATTTTGACAAATTCAAGTGTGCATCGCTGATACAGATTTTTCAAGAAAAACCATAAAATTTTGTTGTATCTTTCAAAAATCCCCGAAATGAGCAGATCGTGCGCCCTTTTTCTTCGCATCCTCCATATTTGCATTCGTAAGATTTCTCGAGCCCACGCAGACACGAGTTTCGAGATAAGTGCGACGAGATTTGCTGATGAGCACAAAAGAGCGTTCAACTCGTGAAGAATTGAGCAAAAAAACTGTTTCAATTTACATTCAGACGCCATTTTAAAAATAAAGTCTTTAGAAAAAGAATCAGGCAATTGAGTTGTCCCTGAAAATAGAGTTTCCCTGGGAAAAATTGAAAGGAATCTTTGATTTCCCAGTCCGCTTGCTGTTTTTTGTTCTTCGATCGAATAAAAATCAAGACCATCGAAAATTGAACGTGAAACAATAGCAAACATGTACGAATATGTAACTCGTTTGTCCCGGTCTTGCACCGGATGGATAGGAAGCAATAGCATTTGTAATTGCACGATAGGAATGGTCCATCTAATTGCATACAATCAAGTACCGCAAGCGCAGAAAATAATGCGCGAGAGGAACATAGACGAGACTTTAATTAATTACACCAGTTACGAGACATCCGGCGTTTCTTGGCCGTTTTATCTCCGATACTTCGTCCACCTACACTCTCGGTTGGAGATGAGCCGCGAGAATGCAAAAAGTATCTGCAAAGGGATTGGAAAAAAAAATTCGAAGAAAAATCAAAGTCAAGCTTACATTCCACGTAATTAGAAACGATCTCGCGAAGCGATAAAAAATGTGAGTGTTGGGCGTTAAAAAGCGATGTATCGCTCGCGCGAATGGCTCGGGCACGAGCCATCTAGCGGCGAAAAATCGAGGCTGGAGCACAGATCGTTTGGACGGTCTATAAATCATGACTCTGAAGTTTGCATCGTTGGAATGCAACGGAATTCGTTTTAAATCTTTGGCAAAAATAATTATTTAAATGAAAAATGTGATTACGATGATGAAACGATCGATTTTTGCCATCCGAAAAGCATATCGGGTCGAAAAATTTTGATGACATTGAAAATTGCATGAGTCATCAACAAAATCAAATATATTTCGTTGCATTCCAACGTTGCAAACTTCAGCATCATCTATAAATCTGTAAGAAATCCGCCAAAGTCCTGAATTGAAGATTAAAATGTCTGGTGGATTGAAATATCTGGGGCACATGTAACATGTGCCTGGAGTCGAAAAAACTTGTAGACAAAAACGTTGACATAATCTTTGGAGAGAAACAGGAAGAGGGTGATAAGATAACAGTTGTGCATTTGGATTTTTTCTTAAAGGAGTTTAATTTACGAGTTATTTGAGATCGAAATGGTGTGACGATGTGTGTAACAGAGTTTGTGCATGAGATATCCTCGCGAAATGCGCCTCCATGTGTAACTTTGTATAGGAGAGAGACGTATTTGTTTTTGTGCGTATCCAAAAGCTAATGCTGCTTTCGCTTCTGGCGTTGACAATGACGACAACGAGCTTGTGGGAGGATAGAAAATTATTTCGAAATGTGCTTGGTGGATGAAACGTATATATTTAATCATACGAAGACATAACATAATACGTACGAGAGCTATTGTATATTTGCTGCTGACTCGAACGATGTGTGGCGCTCGTACTCATCTCACAAAATTGAATGTCTGTCGCGCCAAATGATATTATGCTAATGCGCGTCACTGTACTCTCTGCCCCGGTACAATGTGTACATATTCATAGATATATATGTGTATAGACGATTTTTAATTTCAAAAGTCTTCCCCCGCACGGTCAACGTCAGAGATCGCGCGACGATTATTAACAGGTGTCATGCATGCAAGAACGAGCCCCATATTGCATCGGCGTCGTCGACGTCGTCGTCGACATCGAGTTATGTATTAACGACGCGAGTATGCGATTAAATTCGTATATGTGTGTTCTATTAAGGCGTATGCGCTATAATTATCGCGAGGAAATAAAACAGGACGTAATTCGTATCATTCGAAACGTAAAGTAATGTGGGTTACGCCCTGCGTATGCAGCTTATTAAAAATCGATGCACACACGACCATTTCTCGCCCTTTTCTCTTTCACCCTCGCCTCACGAACGCAATATCAAAGAGCCCGTGTAATTTAACGCCCATCAGATGCAAACTTCTCTTTGTGGAACTCTATACGTGTGAGTTCTGTTTAAGAATTCGAATGCTATAAAACTGCTATGGTATCATACAGAAGCTATAAAATAAGGTTGACGAAGTGCCTCCTCGCCATTCGAATACGTAAGCAATGGAAATTTACAAGAGATCGAAAGCCTCCAGAGAAACGAGACGCGACTTCTTACGACAATACATTTTACAAGCAAGAAAATTCACTGTAAAATCAACAGTTTTTCCCAACTGAGGCGCCTGCTCGTTCCCAAACATATCAAAATCAATATCAAGTTGCTCAAATTTGCATTCTTCTTTCTAAAAGCCCTGAAAGTTTTTATTGACCGAGACTCATGATGCTGAAGTTTGCAACGTTGGAATGCATCGAAAAATATTTAATTTTGTTCAAGGTTTGTTCAATTTTCAATGTCATCCGAATTTTTCGAGTCGAAATGCTTTTCGAATAGCAAAAATGGATCATTTTATCATCGTAATTACATTTTGCATTTGAATAATTATTTTGTCAAAGATAAAAATGAATTTCGTTGCATTCCAACGATGCAAACTTCAGAGTCGTAAATTCTTGGAAGTTCAGATCTCATTTTTCATGCGGTGTACAGCAATTTTTTTGCTAAATTGGCATCACAACATGAGTAATTTGATCTTGAAAAATTCATTAACATGGAAATCCAATGAGACATGTACCGATGAATTAAATGTAGGCCTATAATTAGCGATAAGTGGGAAAACGTTAATGAGTTTGCGAATGAATTGAAAAAAAAAAAAAACGTGTTAAATCGATAAATCGTCGGTCTATTTGCACAAATTGATAGACACACGCTTTATATTAGCTATATATTTAAAATATATATTTATCCGAGAGTTTCGTGCTGTTGGACGGGACAATAATCGCGTGTACCTGACATTGAGGCGTTACTGGCGAGTATATTATAGTGACGTGTAACACACGCGCGTGCTTTTGTGTGTATAAAATACACACCTCATTAATACGATGGACTCACGCGACGACCGTTCACTGTACACTTGCGATCCATTCACTTTCCCCCCCCCTGTAACGTTACCTTTTTTTTTTGCGCGCGATTTCACTATCGCACAATTATTCACAAGTCAGCAGAAAAACGTGAACAACGAGACGAAACGAGAGGAGAAAAAAAACGTATTGTCGCGTGTAATTTATCGAAGCAGTCTCTCAAGACGAGTTGTGCCGAAGGATTCGAAAAGATTTAACATTCATTATTTCTATTTCCATCGCATTTTCTTACTCGCAATCAACTCATTTGCAAAACCGTTAGAACGCTTCGATGATTTTTAACAATTTGATTCAATCGAATTAGTCTCGATTTTTTTCCTTCATTTACAAAATTTCCACTCACCGGAATTCCCCGACACGATAACCAGATGATTGGGAAAATATTTTTTTACCAGTCACTGTTTCTTTTCGCAGAATATCAATTTCAAGAAAAAAAAACACAATTGATTACTTCGGATAAGACAATTTGTAGAGAATGTGATTATCTTTACGATGGTGGATGTGGGTCGAGGATGTGAAGAGTTTCTGTGTCAAATATGTAGTCAGTCAGATAAATACATGTGTATTAAAAACGATTGAACGGTTTGATTGTGTTTCTTTCGTTATTTTTTTCAAAATTACTTTACCCAGTAATTATCCATTAAAACAATCTCACAATCAAAAATTTGCAACCCTTCGAGGACCGACAACTCTGACGCGAACTGCGTCATGAGGATTTTCATAAAAAGTTCGCAACTTTCTAATAATTCGGTCATTTTTATATCGAGAAAATTGTCATCCAGGTAAGAAACTCCGGACCAAATCGTCAAGGACAAGAAACAGCAATTGAAATATTTTAAAATCCGCTACGCTGGGAGTCATGGTAATTAGAAACTAATTTTTTTTTTTATCTAAACGCGTTTCTAGTCTATTCAGGCTTTTTGACCATTTTTTTGGAAAGTTATTAATATCTCATTTGTTATTGATTTGAAACGGATAATGAAATCGCCATTAATGAATGACGCACTCGGGGTGCAGGCGAGTTTGTGCTGGATCTCAATAAATATGAATAATTAACGTGTACTTGAGATGCGTCGAAAAGATAACGACGTTGCATGTCCTTTAAAACGACAGAGTTTCTGTGGGATAAAAATTTTTGTAACGGAGTGTACGGCCAGAAGGCAAATTGCGAAGTGATGTCAGAGGGAGAAAAAATATATTTATATGGAGTAGATAGAGAACAGCGCGAATGGTCGTGTACTCTGAATACGTGAACCTCGAAGTTCGATATTTTTCTGTCATCGCCTCGTTTCACCATTATTGGCTCGGCTCGTTTATATCCTCTCGCAAATTGGAATGAACGAATTAAAATGAATTTGCACGATCGAGTGTTTTCCAGCTGTTGGTACGCTCCGTCAATAAGAAAACGTGTATAACATTTTTATTTCTATTATTTTTCTTCCGTGCTCATTTATTTTTACGATCAAAATTAAATATCGTCTCGACGAAAATCGTGACGTCTTGCGACGATAAATCTTTCCTTTATTAGCTCACACATTTTCAAACGTCTCTTCTATTTGTAGTTTTCATAAATACATTTAAAAAAAACTCGTGTTTAATTACGAAAAAGCTTAAACTCGTTAATAAGATTGTCCCTCTTTTCCTTTGAGTTATTTCAACCGTAATGGATTTTTAATACGCAAATGCAGTAGCTCCGAAAGAAAGTGCAACGAGACCGATGAATCGTAATAATGAGATTGATTGCTTTTCAATTATTTCAAAAATTTCATTAATCTTCTTGGCCTTTGAATTTAATTTTAATTACTTTGAACCTTTCACATTTTCCATTAGAATTGAATACTCACGAGCACTGGACATTTGTTTAAAAATCGTGACGAAATAAACTGACAGAATTTATTTCACGTAAACAAGTTTTTGCATCATTATTCATAAAAAAATAAAAATATGATTAGTTTTTCAAGGGAAGCAAAAAGTGCGTTTTATTTTCGATGTAAAGTTGACAATTCTTGGGACAGAGCGAAAAAATGAAATCCAGAAAATAACAGGAAGAAAACAGGCTGAGAAAATAAAGACAAAACGACGAAATACAGCAAATTGAATAGATATAGAAAGGAAAGGTAAAGCAGGTAGAAACTCAGAGCCCGCGATGCACGGTAAATCATCGTTTTATCTCGGTACACGTATCTTTACGTAACGAAGCTGGTCGCTTGGTTGTTCAATGTAAAATCGCACACGTTTGCTCGACGATTCCACATTTATTTATGCATATCGTCCTGTATACATCGTTTGAAAACACTCGTATAAAAAAAATGCAAAATCGAGTGCACCAGTTGGAACCAATAGCAAAGTGGGTGTGAGAAAATGTCATCGCGTTATCAGCAAGGTTGGAATTATTCAATTGTTTTAATAAGTACGTCGTTTTTCTTAATTTCCGTTCGAGATTTTTTTCCACGATGGATCGTATCCAAAAAATCGTCCAATCACGCCGAATACTCTCAAGTTAAATTGAAAAATTTCAATTTTTCATTCAATTACAAGCGATTTATCGCTTATAATTGATCGCTATCGATTTGAGAGGAGTTTGAAAAAAAAACTAAATATTTTTCAATTAATCTGTTGAAATTATTCCATTAATGAAAAATATTTCGTTTTTTTTTTGCGAATTATAACATTATTTATTATTATTATTATTATTATTATTATTAAGTTAGAACTTAAAATGAATGCAAAAGTTTCTTTAATGAAATAATTTCAACAGATTAATTGAAAAATATTTAGTTTCATTTTTCAAATTCCTGTCAAATCGTTGGAGAAAAAGTTTTGTTGTCTTTCCAGGGCTGAGTTGATTTTGATGTCCGCAAAGAATTAACTACGATGGTAAAATAATTATTAACGCGAAGAGACTGCACGTGCGCTAACTATGTTGCAAACTTTTCTCCTGTTTGTGTTTTTTTTCTCTGTGTTACATCAGGAAGTTAGCTAACGAGGCAGAGTTGGATGTCACAAATTTACGTTAACCCTGGATCGAAGTATGCGTCAGTTGTAGCGACTGTTGCGGAAGACAGTGCGCGGTCTACGAACATTATGATTAGAGCGTCATTGTTTCAACGATTTTCTTATGTGCGTTAACATTGGCCGAAACAATACTATCTTTTCAACAATCGCGATCCTTCTTCCGGATGAGTTTGAGATAAGTGACGAGAGACGATTAAGAAGCACTTAAAAATGAATTAAAATGAGTTTCATTCATGAGTCTGCGAGCAAGGTCGCTAAGTAAGCACGGAATTCAATGGGAAGAAGCTCGTTTAGCAAATCTTTTGGTTGTCGATTTGATAAAATCCGACCGTGAACTCCAGAACGAAGCGTCAACGAGAAAAACTCGCAATCATTCCGGGCGGTGAACAAAAATAATAGAGCCGAGAGATGAGGCAAACATTTCGACCGTTTCGACAATGTTTTATTGTCCAAACAAAAAATCGTTACGATCGAGCAGATCCAGAAGGATCACTCGATCGTGCCACAACGGTTTAGTGATCGCGTCACTGAATAAAATCGTTTTTTCGTTTCATACCTCGCCGCCCCATGGGAAAATCTAATAAAAATTTCAACGATCGATTTCTCGTGGGCTCATTATTTTCGGCAGTATTTTGTAAGCCTCGTTTGCGTCATTTTCGAGATAGATCGAAATTCATTGGGGAAAAACAAAATCTCACGATCTTCCACCGCAGAAATTGTCGTGCATTACGTTTCGAGTGGAGCGCTGAATAACAACACGTAGCGATATTCTCTCGCACTGTCCGATAAGACAATACACAAGAAATATAAAAAAAAATGGGTGAAAAAAATCGTCCCGTGTATGAAAGATCGGAGTAAGCTTCCAGAATCGTGATAACGCGGCGTATCTTTTATCAGCAACGTGCGTTTCGTATCTCTCGATTTTAACACTTCGTCAAGTCTCGCTCTCAGCGTCATCGCAATCGCAGTCATATATACATCGCGCGCAAGCAAACAAAAGGGTTCCTATCACTTTGCAGTTGAAAATGGTTTATTGAAGGAGTTATGGAATTTTTTCTTTTCATTTTTTGAGGTAACCGTTTTGCGCGTGAAATAAATCTTCCGTAATTCAACAAACGAGACTAAAAATAGACGGCAAAAATGTCGCTTGTTGCGACTATCGCGTCAGAGCGTTAAAAAAAATTGTTGCTTGAGCAGGCAGCGATGTTTATTGTTTAGACGAGCTAATCAAAGTCTCGTAATTAAGAAAAAACGAATGGGCACATGAATAATTAAAGATTTTTCACTCGCAAGTCGATAAATCTTTGAAAAATTGGAATTGAATTCGAAAATATTCTGGAGAGGTTAAGTTTCGCTATGATCCTGAAGTTTCCATCGTTGGAATGCAACGAAATTCTGTTATTTCTTCAGCAGAGCCAATAACTATTATTGAATATTTAGTCCGGCCAATAAAACGATTCTCTCTTGCGACCAAAAAACTCAATCGACTCGAAAAATTGCCACGATTTTCAAAATTCAATAAATAATCAAAAGAAAAAATGTTTTTCGTTGAATCTCAACGTTGCAAACTTCGGAGTCATTAAATTTTAGCAAATTCATAATGAATTACCGACAAAAAATTGTGCGTTCGCGTTGCAACAAAAATATGCAATTCAGCCAAAATTTTCTCGGTTCATAGCGAATGGAATGATCCTGAAGTTTCCATCGTTGGAATGCAACGAGATTCTGTTATTTCTTCAGCAGAGCCAATAATTATTATTGAATATTTAGTCCGGCCAATAAAACGATTCTCTCTTGCGACGAAAAAACTCAATCGACTCAAAAAATAGCCACGATTTTCAAAATTCAATAAATAATCAATAGAAAAAATGTTTTTGGTTGAATCTCAACGTTGCAAACTTGAGAGTCATAGTTTCGCTTACGGAAATAAAAACTCACCTTGCATCGTCTGGCTATTATGTTGAATACGGGCATCTTTACGGAACTTAGTAATTGGGGCGTTTTTCGATTCAGTCTGTTTCTCTCTGACCCTTAAGATTTGTGTTAATCGTTTTCCTTGTCGCTCTCGTGGGGTATTTCCAAGTCGCTAATATCCACGTGCGCGAACAAGAGAGTTAGTTTCGCGATTACACAATCGTCGACTCGACTCCACAAAACTTGGCGAATTATAGCCAACTCAAAAGAGCCGAGAAGATCGCGGTGAGGTTATCCTTCGCGCGAACACATGCACAAAACACCCACATAGGCACTAACCGGTAAGCCAAATGCACGAACAGGCAGGAAACGCGTCAACACGCTCTTCTCTTCTCGTATATATAAACATACAAATGTATCTCTCTGTATTTATGTATATATAGATATAATGTGAGGATGAAGAGGACTTGTGAAGAGAAGAGGAAGAAGCAGAGAGGCCTCGCAGCTCTCTCGCGGTCGCGTATTCACTCAGCCGTTTAATTTTCCTCCAGCCACCAAGTTTCCACGCTTCATATAGTTTCGTTTCATTACGCTTCGCCGTCTTTATGCACGTGCACAGACATTCGCGAGTTTCCCGGGTTAAATCAAATTTAAACCAATTATCGATGGATCATCAATCTTGCCGATTTCAATAATGTTACCAAAAGTTATTCTCGCGAACGATGAATAATCTTCAATCACTTTATCACTCTCGTTGATCGTAATGTCTCGTTCGTTTATAATATCGAATCAGACATTTTTTTCACTTCTATCATGCCAAGTTCTCGTTCTGCTTCGTCGGCTGCTGTAATTCATTGTTGGGAGAAATTGTTTTAAATAGTCCGGAGAGTTTTATCATGACCTACTTATATTTCAATTTTCATTTAAGCGTAACCGCGCGCGGACCAAGTGACGAGCAACGATGCAAAGAGAAGAAGCGAGAGAAACGGAAAAATGTTCGACAGCAAAAACGTGTGATTTTCTGCATTTGATGCAACGGATTGAGATAATTTTGCCTACGCAACGTTGGTGCATTAATTTCTTATTTAGGCGCGTGTGAAATCGTCAGACTTTGGGAAAAATCGTAGTCTGGGACACGTCGTAACTGTACGTCACATCGTTCGTCGTATCGGATAGGACTCAGCTTTAAATTCGTCGCACGTTTTGGTTTAGTGGATCGAAGTTGCGTTTCACGGCTGTGACCGTTTCCCCGTTATTTTTTGTTTCTTCTTGCTTCTTTTCTACAGAGGCCGCGACTAGATATTTTCTGCTAGAGGTGCATCTGTGTTTGTCCCTTTTTTTATCCGCCCCTACTTTTGACTTTTTCCCATTTTACTTTTTTCCACTGCCAAACGCGTGTTTCCCGTTCGTTACTTTTTTTCTGGGCTCGTTTTTTTTGCCTTTATTCACGTCGATTTAACGGCTCGACACTTTTTTCTCCTGTACATTCCGAATATCCGTTTCGAACCCAAACTTCCGCTCGTGAAATGCTCGCTTTCTATATATTTTTCTATCTGTATCGCGATCGAACCCCCTCGAAGTTTCCAACTCCACGTCATCACTTATATAAACGTGTGTACGTATTTATCTGTATTATTTTTTTTTCGCCTCAACGTGGATTCCGAGGCGATAACTGTCACGTCAATCTGCAAGGTGCCTGCCTGCTCGACAACTCGGATGCCTCGTGGCTCGAATCCAGGTCGAACAATCGCACATGTACGTCGATCTCATTCTCTTTTCTCTCTTTCTTTCTTTTCCTTCGATTCGTTAGTTCTGTATACACACTAAGCCATTAACTTCGTTTCGTAGTTTTTTTTTCTGCTCTTCTTTTACACCGAGCTCAATGTCAATCTTGAAAGTTTACGAGAGAAGCAACCACGCCGAGACATTCATTCGCCCAGCTAACGAATTCATTTCTGCTCGAGCCCTCCAGGCTCTTTTTTTCTGACGAATTTTTCAAGACTATGTGTTATACAAAAGTGACATGTATATACATTTATATGTGTGTGTACACAGTAGAACCGAAGAAAGAGAAAAAAGAGAAATGGTGGGGGAGATGGTCGTAAATGGTTCTCAAGGTTCGTCAAAATGAGCAGCCACCGAGCTACAAGTAGTCATAACCAGGGTTCGAGGAAACGGACTAGTCGCTCGTGCCAGTGTCCATGATGAGAGCAAAAAAAAGTGAAGAAAAAACGTCAAAGAGCGAGCGCAAAGGGTTGCATGAAATCGAGCAGGATTTATTTGTCGATTCTTTTTTTTTTTCGGGCCAAACGATGCAATTTTTTCTTGCATTTTTGGTCCATGACTTTCCGAGCAGCCGTGCCAAGAATATCACGATTGTGTAGGAAAAAAGTTCGAATCTCAGGCGGGACTTTAGCGTCATCGTGTAAATGAGAAGAAAAAAAATGGAAATTTTGATTTGGAGTTTTGAGGATCCGGGAATTCGATGAGAAGTCTCGGGGTAAAATGAGAAATTAAATTATAGAAAATTGCTGCATCGTTTGTGAGAGCAGATTTTATGGAACAATATTGTTTTATCGTTGAAAAAAATAATTGATTGAATTTGAGTGATTCCATAAGAGCCTCGAGGATTCTCGAGAACTAAACTCTCGAGTATGATTTCGTGTGCGAGTAAGACTGATGTACGTGCACACATGTACGACGCGAATGAGTATTAGCAATCGAGTATGCTCGTTCAAGGTTCAATCGTGGTCAGCCAATGACGAGACTGTTTCTGTCAAAGTCTGTAGTGGAATTTCACTCTCTCACAATCCTGTTTGATTGTGTGTACATTGACATGATCTTGAGTTCACGTACAGATCGATAATCGCGAGGATGCAAGAGGACGATTATTAATTCTTTTGCTTATTAATTTTTCTCAGAGAAAACTCAAATGCTAATGAATTCCGAGAGTTTCTCTCTCTCTCGTTCGCTCCTGTATTTCGCGATCTCGTTGTTTCACATCGAAGGAGATTGGACTGGGTGATTAACGCGTGTTTCCCCAATCGTTCTCGAGGGTATTCGTGACAGGAATTCGATATGAGAGAGAACGCCAAGTCAGAATCGAACACACAGATGGATGTTTAAGAGGAAAATACCTCGAAGAGATTTTGCGCGGTAACGATTGCTCCCTTTCCTTATCACTCTTGATCTACTAGTGTCAATAACTCGTCCACGTACACATAACACAGATAAGCTCGTTCATACATTCGTATATATGGGTGTATTTACGTTATGTACATATGTAACCGTAAAAGCCACCGAGATTGATAATAGAGGACGTAGAAACGTCGAGACCCTCTCAACCAGGCCACGGAGGAGTGCAAATTGTACAAACACACTCTTTCGTCAAACTTTGTACACGTCAAACACAATGTATAGTTTTTTTTCTCTGGAAACCTGTTTCTAAAATACGGCGACAGGTGCGAATATTAAAATTCATGGGCGAGCGAATATAATGCGTTGGAAAATAAAAAAATCTAATAAAAAACGAGGGAATTTACGAAATTAAGAAAAAAAATTGCCCGGAATGTCGAAAGGTATTTCGACGATAATGAGGCTAATTCGAAGTTTATTTCCTCGTCACTTGGTCCGTCAACAATGTTAATAATGATGATAAATAATTGATGCTAATTAAATTCGTACAAGGCACTTGTTGGTCGCTGTATTCCTTTCGTTAAACGATCGCGATGATCGATCGATCGATGCAGTTTAAACGCGTCCGCGTATCGTGAGAGAGAGAACGATAAGGCGCAGCGCGCGCGTTCGAATCAAAACTGACGAAGTGGTTGCCGCACACGCGGCTGCCGGGGAACCAACACGCGGACGGCGACACTAGAGTAGGAGAAGCTTCGTGATGAGTTTGATATTGCCCGTGAGATCCTTCGTTACTCGCTCTCTGTCACTCTCTCATTATCTACGCTCGTCTCAACTTTCTCTCTCTCCCTCTCTCTCTTCGCCTTTCTTTCTCGATCCATCAAACATCGTTCATCACGATCTCGATGATTCAAACACAAAATCAATTCCCAACAATCGTCGCAGTTCATGAACAATATTTTTTTCCCCTGCAAAGTACGAAAATGACGTATCGAAAGGGCTTTTCGAATAATTTCAAAATTTTCGGTATTTTGACTATATTTTTTATTTCTAACGGAACTATCAGCAAAATTTACGATTGGAATGACAAAAATTAACTTTTTGAAGAGATTTTTCAAAAAAAAAAAAAACTTTTAGTCGAAAAATTTCAGTGCAAAATTGTAATTTTGTTCAAAATTCCACAAATTTCCACTTTTCTGTTATGAAATTTCGATTCCTAACGAATAACTTTGCCCGGAGCTATAAATATCTCTGCGAATGCAACTGCGTGATTAAAATAATGATTATTTACGAATTTACCATTGTGCAGTCACAACAAATGAGAAATTCTTCAAATTTTTTATCTCAACTTTTTCCTGCTCGGTGTATTGAAAACTCGGCCGCCACTCGCATTTCACATATTTTCTCCGCGGACTTTTTAGTCCTCGGGCAATTACCAGAGAATTGTTTACGTCCATTGCGATTGTTGAACGAAACGGAGAGACGGGACGTCACTAGCTAGTGATAACTGGCTGGCAAAAGTGTTTAAACGCGACGTTAAGACAGTTCGGATCAGAAACACATGTTGTTGTGGCTGATGGAGCTTCGCATAGAGAGTGAAGCAGAGAGCAGTCGAATGGATGGGAGTGACTGTAATTTAGCGTAGTTGATCGTCACTAGGGACTGATAGCTCGTAAGAAATTTATCACAGAAAATAGCTCGAGTATTTTTTCGACTCTATATTTTTTTTATGGAGTCATCGCACCGCCGCGGTTGAACCTTACGAATAATCGCATTTTATCTTGCTCGTTAGTTATTTTACACCGCTGTAACTCTATTTACATGGCGCACATACAGACTGCAGCAGGATATCGCGTCAACAGCTTGCACGCGAGAATTTCGGTCATTTTCGCACTGTTCAACAATGCATTCTCGCGCGCATTTATATCTGTACAAATATATACAAGTCGCTGTGTACGCGATGCAAGTTGGAGTGTGCAAGCAGTTTGTCACTCGCGGAGCTGGTGCAGGGCAAGATATATATTTTGTCATGGTATAAACGCATGGGGCATTCGACGAGAAACGCAATTAATTTAAACCGAGATTGAAGAGCAGCCAGGAAAAAGCAAAGAATATTTAGTATCTCGTTTGTTTTCATCTTCGGCCGCGTCGACAAGGAAACAGATTTCGGATTATTTGAAATTCGAAGCCAATCGTCGTTTATCGCGAGATCGAAGTCTTTCCAGATCAGAATTTCTCGTACAAATGAATCGACGTCGATGAATCTCAACAAAGGGGGAAAAAAATAGGCGGACTCCACGTAGATTCGAGCTCGGGATGGTCAACGCCCCCATGAATCGTCGTCAACCGATATTTATCATTTTTAGGCACGAGACGTTTTACGTTAAAAGAGTTCGTTCGCATTTGAGTGAACTCTAAAGAAGACGCTCAAGGGATTCCATCAAATGATGGGAAAAAAAAATGATCCTGAAGTTTCCATCGTTGGAATGCAACGAAATTCTGTTATTTCTTCATAAGAGCCAATAATTATTATTGAATATTTGGTCCGGCCAATAAAACGATTGTCTCTTGCGACCAAAAAACTCAATCGACTCAAAAAATAGCCACGATTTTCAAAATTCAATAAATAATTAATGGAAAATATGTTTTTCGTTGAGTCTCAACGTTGCAAACTTCAGACTCATGAAAAATAATTCAGCGAGCGATAAAAAAAGGGAGGACACTTTGAATAACCGCGAATCTCTAGACTGAAGTTCATACGCGTGTTAATTGGCGTTGAGCCTCCGCTATACTGCGCGCATATGAACCATACAAACATATATAAAATCCACGTGGCCCTGATAACTGTTGGTTGATACGTTCGAAGTCGTGTATCACCCGATATTCCAGTTTCCAGTCCAGTTTTCCACACCCTTCCTAACCTTCCCATTTCCAGACGCGATACAGACATGTGGAATAAATAAACAAAAATAAATCGTGAGTATATCTATGCGCGGGGGTATATAAATTTATCGCAATTCCCGGGCGAGTAATTTTTCACGAAACATGGAGCATTATCGCGTACATTTTTCAATCAGCCCCCTATACGACGCACGATTGACAGTCAATAATCAGAAGAACGACGAGCAGGCTTATCGTGTCCGTATTTCCTTATCGTGTGTATCAAATAATCGTGTTCTCGACGCTCGTCTCGTCTCGCCGGCGGAGAGACAGTGTCGCGCGGGAGGAAGAGATGGAAATGAAACAAGAGCAACGAGAAAAAAAAAGCATGAAATATGCAACATTTGTTGAAGCGTATCGCAATAAAAAAGAGCACCGGAGCCAGTACAATCGAACAACAAAAAAACAAACAAACGTAACAAAAGAAGAACGAAAAATTGAACGACGTGGAAAAAGGGGATGAAGAAAAAAGAAATAAACAAAAAATAGGCACAACTGGTGTAGTGTGCAACGAGGGAACGTTGCGGGCACTCGCGCAATTGGATGGAGCACCAGTCGTTGACTATCTGGCTTAAGCGGGTTGCCAAAGTGCGCTCGTACGTTTCCCTACGTTTTACTTCATTCTATGTACGTTCGTTCGTTCTTCTATCTCTTTGTACGTATATTTTCACATCTACATACACACCCACACACTCTCTATATATTCTTGTCTTTGTATATAACACACGAAAAGTCTACATACTGTGTGTGCATATAATTCCAATACAACTGAACCAATTCCGATCGCAATTTTTATCGAAATTCACATCGTCCCAACAATTCAATTATCAATTGTTTCAAACATTTTGTCGCGCGCAATAATCGATCGTACGCGTCAATTTCATTTGTAACGCTATCGCCAAAATACGAGCAGAGCGTATAAAGTCCTTAATTTTCTCAAAATTTTCGAAAAAAAAAACGCTTAATGACACTTTGCTGTGAAATTTGATTTTCTCGAAGATTACGCAGTCCGCAAAATCGAATTTCAGCCAGAATTCGTCATTTTTGGAACTAATTGTTAATTTACTGGAAAATATCAATTAGTGTAAAATTTAACCGTAGGATTTCCGACTCGGGGTCAATTTGACCCATAGCTGATACGAGTATTTTATCGCCGGGAATCACACTAATTTCCGAAGCTCAGTCACTGCGAAACTAATAGTCTGCCAGGACATTAAGCGCGTCGGTCCATTAACTTAGTCGCTAATTGCACGGTCGTTTGAAAAATGATTTTGAAAATAATGATTGGGAGTTATGAGCTCGAAAAATGACTTGGGTCACTTTATCGCGATGTAAGAATGACGCAGTACGATAAATGGAATGAGATATAGGATGACTCTGAAGTTTGCAACGTTGAGATTTAACGAAAAACATTTTTTCTATTGATTATTTATTGAATTTTGAAAATCGTGGCAATTTTTCGAGTCCATTGAGTTTTTTGGTCTCAAGAGAGAACCGTTTCATTGGCCGGACCAAATATTCAATAATAATTATCGGCTCTGCTGAAGAAATAACAGAATTTCGTTGCATTCCAACAATGGAAACTTCAGGATCATTCCATTCGCTATGAACCGAGAAAATTTTGGCTGAATTGCATATTTTTGTTGCAACGCGAACGCACATTTTTTTCCGGTAATTCATTATGAATTTGCTAAAATTTAATGACTTTGAAGTTTGCAACGTTGAGATTCAACGAAAAACATTTTTTCTATTGATTATTTATTGAATTTCGAAAATCGTGGCAATTTTTCCAGTCGATTGAGTTTCTTGGTCTCAAGAGAGAATCGTTTCATTGGCCGGACCAAATATTGAATAATAATTATCGGGTCTGCTGAAGAAATAACAGAATTTCGTTGCATTCCAACGATGGAAACTTCAGGATTATGATATAGGAGGATTAAGAGTTTTCATAATTTGCATGATGATTAATGGTCATCGTATTTGGCACACCCTGTAGATTTGAAAAACTCGTGCGGCTTTGGTGGTTGTGTATTTGGAAGGTAGACGAGAGCTCTCCTCGTCGCAAGCCAAACACGACAAAACAGCAGCAAGGAGGCGCGATGAAAGGGAAAATCGAGCTGGAGCTGATGTTGGAGGGAGAGTTTGGTACGTAGGTCGGTTTGAAAGTGAGAGAGGCAATATTACCCGCGGCAAAAGCGACGCCAAGAGGTTCTCTTCGTCGCCGTTGACGTCGCTCAAACTCACCCGTTCATCAAGCAATTCATGCAGCCAAGACAAAACTCAACACACCGAGCAACGCGTCTCTCTTTCAATGTCCGTGCGCGGCAGTCTCTCTATTGGTAACGCGGATTCGTGTTACGTAACACTGCCAACAACGAAGATAAACTGAGAGAGCGAACATTCAAAGACTGGAGCAGAGTTTGACGAACGCAAAGCTTCACGAATCGTCTCCTTAACTCGCTCGGGGAACGATCCTTTCGGCGTGCAGCTTAAAACGCATCCATGCACCAACGAAGCACGAGAACTTACGATCTGATGACTCTGAAGTTTGCAACGTTGAGACTCAACGAAAAACATTTTTTCTATTAATTATTTATTGAATTTCGAAAATCGTGGCAATTTTTTGAGTCGATTGAGTTTTTGGTCGCAAGAGAGAATCGTTTCATTGGCCGGACCAAATATTCAATAATAATTATTGGCTTTGCTGAAGAAATAACAGAATTTCGTTGCATTCCAACGATGCAAACTTCAGGATCATTACGATCTGCAGAGAAAAAACCTGCAGATCATTTATTATCAAAAAATAACAATATGATCGTGTCATTTTAGTCTGGACATCGAAATCTTTTTTCTTATCCATATTTCCGATCGATAATCGACTGACAATCGAATTACCCAAGCCATTTAATGATTCTTACCGAATTTTCACTTTTTTTCGCTCATATTTTTTCATGCATGTATTTTACACATCTTTATGTACGAGCGCAACGATAAACGCCTGCAACGCTTTGTCGAGTTGAATGTTTTTTTATTCGACGAGCAAGCATATTCTCGCCGAGACGCGGGAGATCGTAAGGGAACTCGAGAAGAGAGTTTGTCTGGCACAGGACGTGTGCCCACAGCTCTCTTCACGATATCTTATCTGTTTCATATATATATTTTTTTTATCTCCTCTTATTCATTTTTTATTTTATATTTACTGGCATTAAACTGACTCGTATACGCCGTGTATTATTACCGACTGAGAGACAAGCGTTTATGATTTTGCTTCGAGTTAAGCGACAACTATTAACGAGATTGTGTGGTTCGTGCACATGGAACGTGTGCACGAACCACACAATCCAAAAGATCGAGCAATTAAATTGCTCGAAAGAATTGCTGGGTCGAAAAAAAAAGTTTAAATTTGTAAAATTTGACGAAAAATTAACTGAAAATGTCACGAAAAGTGATTTCAATTGAAAAATCAAAAACGAGAGAAAAAATGGTCGGTTTTGGATGAAACGAGCTTCTGGATATTTGGGTCATGCACAAGACGAGCAAAGAACGTGTGAGGATCAACTGTTTGGGGAAGGATTAACGAGTCCTCGTCAACGAGAGACTTGCTCGTTTTATATGGATATTACACATTAGACTATACTAAATTGTATTACGTACACTCCTGAAGCCGAGAAACACCGAGGAGATATTTTAAGATTAATATATGACGTGCTTGAGAGTTTATGTGTGCTCGGGACGAGTCAATTTGAAGGAAAACCTTCGACAGCCGCTGTCTGTGTGTATTTTGTTATAATATATAGACGTCACTCAAAACCAAGTTATATACCAAATGTATATACATTTTTCAAACGCACATACGAATGTGCGATGGTGAGAGACTTTATTGTGTTTCGTCATAGTTAGCGAGCAATTCGAGTGTGTAATAATGATAGAAAATTATGGTGAAAGACAGAGAACGCGAGAGCAACACTCGGAGGGGACAAAGGAAGAAAATCCCGTGATAGAAACTTCTCCGAAATCAAGATACGATTCTGATGCTCACAGCGCGCCTTTACGTTTAACGAGTTTCGGAGAAAAAAATTAACACTTGAGAAACGAGTGCAAATTAATTGCAAGTAGCACTTCGTTCTCTGCCTCTTTATTGTGTTTCAGATAAACATGAAAAGAAATTATGTAATGCATTGAGATACGGGGGTCCCGGCGTCATAATTGGTCAGGGGAATGTTTTTTTTATTTTTCCCAATCCCATAGAAATTGTTACTCATTATTTATTATTATTTTAATTCTCTCGACGCTTGCAGCGACGATCATTACGAGAAATCTCGAAAAAATGTCGAAATTACTGAAAAAGTCTAATAAAATCTGTTTTTTTTTCTTCGAGCAGTTATCGACACTTTCCTAAGTGGAATGTCGGCGCGAAGAAAGCGGTGCAGTGACGCACACGATCCCGAATACGACTGCCCAGGGTCTAAGGTCTGATAATTTCTTAAGCACGCATTTGTAACGACGCTGCTCGACCGACGGTTAACGCGCGATACCAAAATTGAGCTGGAAAAATCGCATCAATGTTATTAGATTTTATTTTTTATATTGCCTGATGCCATTTTTAACGTGTTTTGGTTTGAGCTCGAAGGCAACAGGAATCCTGGAGTGGGGAAAGCATTTCTTGAGCTTGTTTAGAATGCCAAAAATAATTGAATCATGAATGCAAACACGAGCTTGGAATTTTGAAGCGAAAACAAATATTAATTACCTCGGGAGAATAAAAACTGTTGAGGTCGTTTGATTATTCGATTATTCGAGATGCGAAGAAAATATTTTCAGAATTTCGTGAGCCTCGAAGTGTTTTTCAACATTAATACGTTAAAGGACGTTCGTCCTCGTGAAAAAACTGACTGAGTCAAGAAATATTGAAAATTATGGAACTGTGACCAAGGGAATTTGCCTTGAACGTTTTTTCATCGAGATTTTTCGCGATTACAAACTTTCGCTCGAAAGTTTTTCGCTAAAAACAAAGAGTTTTTGATGCTGCAAATTTTTTTGGTTTCAAGAGCAAACGTCGCGATGAACGACTCGATTCGAGCAAGGAAAACGAGTCGCGAGGTTTGCTGACACGTGCCCGTCACTGGTTTTTTGATCCCACATGGTAAATGAGAAGTTGAAAACAAAAATTGGAGCACGATAAATAGCCCGCATGGACGAAACAATGCACTGGGATTGTCGGTCCATCTCGACGCTCGTTACACGCGACCTCGCGCAGCAATGAAATCTCACATTAATAAAAAAACAAAAAAGTCTTTTCATTCAAGAGACGAAGAGACTCGGTCGAATTTGTCACTCGGGCCAATGAGAATTGAATAACAAGATGTTGGAGGCACAACCAACAGAGAGATGTGAAGAAAAAGAGAGAAGGAGAGAGAAAAAGAGGCCGACGATGAGGCGAGGAGTTTATAAAATGATTGAAAGGCGCGGATTTCCCACGCTCGGGACGCGACAAGCACGAGTCACGACACATAATCACGATTAATCATCGTTACGCGCGATTATATCGAGATTAATTCAACCACCGTAAACAAAATAAACTTTTCTCCATTCTCTCTCGAGTGTTTGTTGGTGGAAAGTTTGAAAAAAATGAATAAAAATGAAAAGAGTGAGAAAAAGTAGGTTGAGCAAAAATGCGGAGAAATAGTCGAGGGAATTTTTAGGTGGTCATTTTAATATACGACGTACGTGTGTGCGTTCCCACGAAAATGGATGCTGCGCCTCGTTCTCATCGCAATTCCCTCCCGGAGAAAGTAGAGCACATTTATATACACGTGTATATAATAACCAAGCGAAAAAACACGTTCCTTTCGGGCGGTGTTTAACGAAAAAGTGAATGAAGGATTTTTCCCGGTCCAGTGGACCAGTTCAACGCGTCAACCAAGTTTATCCTCGTAATCATTCCCCGATTTCATCGTTTTGTTCGCGCGATCGTTCCAAAAGTATACGCGCAATTCCATTCGGAATGTTCGGACCAAGTGTTCGAGAATCTTCGCAAAAATTCCGAATTTCTGATCCGAATTTTTGAGCCCTTAATATTTTTCGGCAATTCCAACTGCAACTAAACGAATTTCGTTTATTTTTCTCGAGCGATTTCTCGATTATTGAGCTCTGCAGCACTTGCAGCGCGTTTCTGATCAAACATCGTGTTATCAATAAAAAAAAAACCCCGATTAATTGATGTTACGCGATAAGAAAACGTAACACGCAAAGATAGACTATCGTTTTTGTTTTATTTGTTTCACGCATCCGGCGCGTGGGTTTTTTGGCTCCGAGAGCCCGAATTGAATCCCAGTCGAGCGAATCGAAAGCCGACACTGATAAATGCAAAATGGAGCTATTAAAAAAACTGTAGTATCAAAAATTTACATCGTTTCTATGAACAAGAGAAGTTTTATCGAGTTTTCAATAATTCCGGCTTCAAATCCACCCGAAGATCCGATTAGCACGCGAATTCCGAGAATTATATTCCCGTGCGAAAATGAACGTTATAAAAACATAAATAGAACGCGAGGCGAGAGGCTGGGGAGGGATGAATTTCCGAGTGTACTAAAATTTCCTGGCCACCTTTTTATCCGGTTTGCATGCGAAAGCTTTTGGCATATAAGCGAGGATGAAGAGGCTTCGTTCTGGTCTCTCTGGCTCAAGAATTGGCTTCCTATGTAAACCTCCCTTCATGCATATCTATATATTTTTGTATGAATATAAGGGGAGAACGTTTTCGTGGTGAAATACGGGGACGTGGAGAGCCAGAGAATTGTGAGACCTCAGAATAGAGGAGGAGGGCGAGGGGGGATGGAGGATGAGGATTCTTCGATAGCCATGAGCATAGAGTCAGCCGAAAGCACGGAAATTGCGGACCTCGCGAGCATCATCCTTTCCCCAACCCCTAAACCGTCCTTTCGATAACATTTCTATTTATAAAATGTATATATATGCAATTGTGTCCAAATGCAGTTCAAAGTTTCACCGTTCGAGCAAAAAGTGGGGAAAAAAAATTGGAATGTTTTCCAAATTTTCTTCGCCAAGGGATTTTTAATGATTTTTCTCGTCAACTCGTGGATTTTTCTGCATGTATTTTTGATAGGAAAACGGAGAGACGGGGAAAAAACTCGTTGAATCGAGCTTCCAGCTTTTGAATAAGTCTCGCTGCAGTAAATTTCGCATTTAAGCTAGAAATTTCAATGTTTCCGAGCGATTTCGTCGTATTTTTATTCTCGACTTTTGAAAGGTGTTGTTCGAATGCAAAAATAATGTGAAAATATCTGTAAATTGTAGTTGTAACAGGGACGAATATTGTCAACAGGATTTTTTTCGTCGGTTTGTCTTTCTCTTTCGTTCCAATCGCGGAGAATGCGATTCCGAACAGTGGAGAAACGCTCAAGGATTTGTTTCACAGATTTGATTTATTCGCGTGAGTGAAAAAGCTTGAAAAGTTAATGGCGGATACTTTGTGGCTCGGAAAATCCACTTGTCGATCCCGGAAAACAATTTTTTAACGAACCTTCCTTGGACCGAACTCTCGTCAACACTCCGACGCCCTGAAGGGACTGTGTCTTCGCGTATATTGTCGTTTTCGCGTTAAAGAAACAAATGATTGCAAAAAAAGCAAAATCGACAGTGACGCCAGTGAAAACTTCGAATCGTGGGCGATAAAATCAAAAATTCTGGACGAGACGAAACGATCGAGACCCTGATCACGGTCACGAGTGAACGTGAAACAAAAATCGTAATTAAGTGTGTATGAAAATTCAATTTTCCACGTAATAGCACGAGCAAAAACTCTAGATCCGCCTGTTCACGAGGAGATTGATGAAAAAACGTCATAAAACTCGGACGTGTTGTATGGGGACGATTGAAAGAAAGGGCGAAGCGATAAAAATATTATCCATGGCAGAAAAAAAGTTGCGAGCAGTTCTTAGTTCGTGCGAGCAACGATCAACTTACTGGAACTCCACACATTCAAATATATATACACGACATATTGAACGAGAAGATAAAAAGGACCGACGGAGTGCTCAGGATCTTCTTAATTGAAAAACTCGATGGAATTGTTGGACATTGGTCGAGGGTATGTGAAACATGATAAAAGAGTTCGCATCAGCCGGCTAGAATGAACTACAGAAAATTCCATTGACCTTTCGTTTTTCTCTCCGTCTTACGTTTTCGTTTTTTTCTTCCAACTTTTTTATAAATTAACTCAACAGCTTGAAAGCTGCACATAAAAAAGTGAACAAAAATGACGATTTTCCAACGTTAAAAACTTCACAGTTTTTTTTTCTCTGATAATGAAATTTTTAAATTTCATTCGAAACGACATTTTTACGGATGAGGAAAAAGTTTTTTCCACAGTTAAACTTTCTCCGTGTGGCGGGCATGATCGAAACTCGTGGAAATCGATCGCCAAAAAATTAACTGAATCAAAAATTAATTGAGAAATGCATTTGAAAAATGAATTAAAAAAAAATGCATTTTTTAATTTATTTTTGATGCATTTTTTCTTTAAATGCATTTTTTGTATGTATTTTTCTTATTTTTCATATTTTTTCATTTAAAAAATGCATTTTTTTATGCATTTTTTCTTTAAATGCATTTTTTAAAATGTATTTTTCTCATTTTTCATGTTTTTTGGTCCCATTATGAAGAACGCGTTGAAGCTGCGAATGGCGGAGAACTCGAAGGTGGAGTCGATAATAAAGTGTGATAATTAACATTGTCAGATCGATAGGACAGAAAAAAGGGCGCTGAAGAGGAAGCGGAAAAAAAAGAGCGCGGGCGGAACGGATTCCGTGAGATAAACAAGAACCGACTGCATTGCCGGCTCTGTTGTCCGGCCTGCGATATGAAACACGCGAGACCCGTAACAAACAAGCAAAATGAACGTTGGAAAAAAAAAAAGTCATAGCCACCGGTGCAAGGGGGAGCGTTGCGCGAAAATCCGTCACTGACCGTCCGCGTTCGTCCGACAACAAACGAAAAAAATCATGCCGCATTTATATAGAAAAAAAAAAGGAAAGGAGGAAAGAAAAAAGAACGAGATTTATGAGTGGCCGTACGGCACAGCCCGCGGGGGCGACGGATGCAGCATACGGACCGTTGGATTTTACGAACAGGAAATCGCGCCCCGAGCCAGTTGCAAACCATGCACTCGCGCGCGCTGCCCCACCAAACACACGCGAAATTCGCGTTTCCGCGAGCTCAAACGCCCCTTTGTCGCCAAGTTACACACATTGAATCATGCCCACTCGTTAGAAACGACGATGCGACATCTGGTAACGCATTAAAACAAACAAAAACCCAAAAAAACTGTACAAGATACGAAAATCATGACGTAAGTCGTTTTCCGATCCTTTTCCGTTTTATCTCAATCCCTAAGATTGATAATTGAGTAAAAAGGAAAAAACACATTGAAACGGCGAAATTTCACTCAATAGCAAGTTCCTAATCGAGTCAAAGAGCTTAAAAAGCTGGAGTGTGATGCCCCAAACTGCCGATGACGTTTCTGTTTAGCTCACCTCGATACTATAGCACGAGGCGGGGATTAACATGAGCGTCAAATGAGCGGGCCATTATCGCCTCTGAAACGCGAACCAAGTTATCACGGCTGTCGGTTCGGAGCATGTAAATTCGAAACGTTAACAATATCCCATTTTGGTGGAGCCTTTTTCCATTATACACGTAGCAGGAAATTGCTCATACGAAATTGTTCCGTCAACACTACTGGTTAACATTCGGCTTGAATTTCGTATGGACTTTCAAGAGAAAAGTTAAAACATTAAATAACTAACCGTAAACTTGGACACACTAATTACAAAGCAACATCGCTCCGGTGTCCCAAATGGATCGGAGTTTCGTTTACTTGTCCTGATCATTTCTTCCTCCCATACATCGTTTCCCAAAAGTTCATCGTTCTTTAAATATTTTTCATGAAACTCATCGTTTCCAGACAAAATTTTCTGTTTTGCAATTTTCGTCATTCACGTGCTGAATCATTTTCACTCCGGGCTCGCAAAATTTCAGACTCTCAATCAATCGAAACTTTTTTCTTCTGCGTTTGATCGAAAAATTAATGACTTTGAAGTTTGCCACATTGAGCCTCAACGAAAAACATTTTTTCTATTGATTATTTATTGAATTTTGGAAATCATGGCAATTTTTTGAGTCGATTCAGTTTTTTGGTCGCAAGAGAGAATCGTTTTATTGGCCGGATCAAATATTTAATAATAATAATTGGCTCTGCTGAAGAAATAACAGAATTTCGTTGCATTACAACGATGGAAACTTCAGGATCATAAAATTATTCTTTCATCGATTTTTTTTTAAATTGAATTAAAATGTTTATGAAGGAACGTGAATTTTTTGAATTCTCAGTTGCATTGCAAACGAGAATTTGGATCGAGGCAAAATTGAGTGTTTGGCTGTGGAGATTCGTGCAGGATTTTCTTAAGGATTACTGAAATTTCTGGTAGTTTGGTGTCAGGCTGGAATATGCGGGGAAACAGCATAATAAATAATAAGGAGTAACTTACCTCAGAATTGCTGGTAGCGACGCTTGAAAGTCCCGGTGACATGGCACCGCTGATGGGATCAGGGCTGGCGGAAGCGAGGCCAGTGACACGTCCAAGCAGCGAGGGTGCACGAGGGTAAGATTCGAGATGAGGATGCTGCGGTTTTGGTTGATGAACCACGGGCCCGGGTGGTGCACTCTGTACAAGCATCGGTTGCACCTGTGACGTTGGTCCTGTATCGAGGCTGGTATTACCACTGATTCCACTAGCGCCGGATCCCTCAAGAGCGCAATTTGTGCCATCGCTCTCGGTGCCACGAAAAGATTCGTGCAGATATTGTCTGACTTGATTTTTTTGTTTCTGCACAACGTGATAACGCGTTGGATTCTCCAAAAGAGTTCTCACCTGAAAATCGAAAGCGTCGGTCCTTCTGAATTCTGAAAATAAGCCTCGCGACCGTACGAAATTTGATAAATAAATAAATAAAACAGAGATCCGGGAGAAAATTCGGGTCATGATTTCTCTCAACACATGACGTTGGACCCTAATACGTATGGCAATCGTGTCTGTGTGCGTGTCTATAGCGATATTCACGGTTCAAGATATGTGACACGTGCCAGATGGAACGGAATTGGACGAATTCCACGTTTACTGCTATAAAAGAAAAGAGAAAACAGAGAAAGAGCGAAAACGACAGGAGAGAGAAAGAGAGAGCAGGAAAAAATGAGAGCATTTCGACGTACCTCCTCCCCTTATCTCTTTACGAGCCGTGGCGCGGGTGTACGAAGAAAGCAGACCCTTTTCCCCTCGTTCTATCTCGTATATTCTCATCCTCAATAAACCGAGTGAACGTTTGCCACCCGATGTCTTCACGAGATATGTCATCGAGCAATCTCTTTTCTTTTCCTTTCATTTCCCCCTTTTTTCTCTCTTTCTCTCATTATTCTTGTTCTCTACTTTTTCACCAAAAAGATCGAGCATTAACAGCAGCACGCAGAGACAATTAAACTCGCTGGACATCGGGGATCATTTTTTTCGCCATATTTCGCTTCGTTCTAACGCACTGAAAATTCAATTTTGTCAAAAATCGTCGATATTTTGTTGAATACAGCGAACTAAATATTTTGGGATATTTTCAAATTTTTCGTTATTTCGACAAGATTTTTCATTTGTAACGGAACTGTCAGCGAAATTTACGATTGCAATGACAAAAATTTGCTTTCCGAAAAGATTTTCCCGAATGTTTTTTGCTGAAATGACAAAATTTTCGTGATTTTTCGAAAAAACGTTTTAGTTGAACGTATCCAACAAAATATCCATCTTTTTCAACAAAATTTTCTTTTCAGTGCGTAAAATTTCAAAAATATCTATGTCGGAAACGATTGTCCAAATCCGGTACAAAAATCGATCACTCGGGCGAAGATTTCGGGAGTAAAGTTCGATAATCCGAAGGAAGTTACGACGCGCACGCATTCACGCTTCTCCGTCCGCGTCGAGTTTAAGCATTTATTGTGCATGTGTCCGTAAGTACGAAAAAAAAAACTCTGATGGTCTTTTTAACGCGTTTTTACGCGTTTTCTCGTTACCGCGTAATCCCGGATGAAATGTCCGCTGCGCGCAACCCGAGTAATCCAAAGCAAACTATATAAAAAGCTTCTTATCACAATCCTCGCCATTTATAATCAAATATAAATGCGTCTGTGTGGTCGTGTGTATGTATATAATAGAAAAATAGTAAACACAGTAAAAAAAACGTGCGCGCGGAACTATTAGCAATAAAGCGAGACGTTCGTTGCGTTTATACCTTGAGAAAGTCGTCTGTGTTTTTTTTACGATTTCATCCATTTGATGGGCACGACGTGGCGTGGTAATTAAAAAAAATACAAAACCCACAGATGAGAGAAAAATCGATACACAAAAAAAACTACCAAGAGTGCTCAAAGTTTCGACATTTAATTTTGTTTTGGGATCATTTTAGAGTCGATTGCAAATTTTAATAAATTCGATTCTTAATAAAATCATTTTGAGGAATTCAAATAATTATTTAAATCTATCAAAGAGAATTGAAAAAAAAAATTGAAACACGCATTTTTAGGAAATTCCACGAGCGATTTTCAACACATCGAAGATTTCGATTTTTTTTCTTCTGCCTAAATCGAGTGGAGGAAAAACAATTGTTTTCAATGACTCTGAAGTTTGCATCGTTGGAATGCAACGAAATTCTCTTTTATCTTTGACAAAAATAATTATTCGAATGCAAAATGTAATTGCGATGATAAAATGATTGATTTTTGCCACCCGCAAAGCATATCGGCTCGAAAAATTTGGATGCCATTGAAAATTGAACGAATCATCAATAAAATCAAGTATTTTTCGTTGCATTCGAACGTTACAAACTTCAGCATCATTTGTTTTCAATGTAAATGGAAAGAATGCAGGCTGTGAGAATTGGAATAAATTGAAATGATTTAATTAGTAGAATTGGATTGACGTACTTGCAAAACTTGGGGCGGTACATCGACGCCAATTGTGGGCAAAGGTGCGGGTGGCACAGGCCTTGGTGGTGCAGCCGCGGGTCTGTGTTGTTGTAAACTTTGTCTAAATTCAGCTTCTCTCCTCTCTTGCTCTTGTAATTGTTCGCGCATCAGTTGCAGCTTCAATTGTGTCCGCGAGGTTGGCGTCGCCGTTTTAAACGTCGGTGGGCTAGAAACAAGAGTTTTAAAATTCTCTTAAGTTCACATTGATTTTTGTGATTTAAATTTGAAAAATTCGATGTATTTTGGAATTTTGTGTGCAAACTCGTTCGATTTACTCGTTTTTTGGGATCAATTACGTTGAGGAAATTGTATAATTTCATTTTTTCGCAACTTTCGCGCAAGATCGTCGAGTCAGTTTTTGAAAATCCACGCGATCTGAAATCTTGTGAAGGTTTTTATCAATTTTTCAATTAATCGCGAATGCCATGATCCAATCGCTATAATCGGTAAGACAGCGAACATTTTTGTCATCGGAGTGAAGCACATGATGCGAGACATTGCCACGAGATAGCAGTGTGTGTGGTTAAAGTTCTCGTTACGTTTTCGTTCAATTAAAAAATCAATCACATAGAAAAATGCACCAAGCAAATGATTTTTTCATCAAAATTTGTATTCGTGTGAAAAAAAATCGTCTCGAGTGGAATTCATCGTTGTGTTTTTGATTTTTTTCATTTTATTTTCATGGACAAAGCTTCTCTATGGCTTTGCCGCGGCTTTCGCGCGGCGTCTGACGCGAGGAACCGTTCGCTGTCGTGTATGAACACGAGGGACGAGTTTAGACGCTTCGGACATTAATAGCATGCGGAGCTTTTCGCGAGGCTACCTTGAGCTTGACTTCGGTCGATGGATACGTAGTAGTTTTGTTAATAATAAAAATAGTCACCGTTTCCATTAGTAGTTCCGCGGGCTCGAGAATAATTTGGGAAGAATTTCGGAAGAAAAATAAAACGAACCGCGAAAATCGAACAGATGACATTTTTTTGGAAAATAAATTTCGGAAAAGTCAAAAGTAAATATTACTAATATTTAATATCAATAATTAATATTAAATTAATTTAATAAATTTTGATTTTTTTAAATAATTTAATAAATTTAATATTTATTTTAATAAATTTTTTACTAAATTTTATATAAAATATTTTTTTTATAAAATTTTTATGTTAATTTATTATTATGAAATTTTTATATAAAATAAAATTTAATAAATTTAATAAATTTAATAGAAAAAAAAGTTTAATAAAGAAAATCAAATTAAATAAATAAATTAATAATAATAATTGATAATAAAAAATGGAATAATTATGGAATGGGGAAATAAAACCGAGAGGAAATTTCACCCGAAAAACTTGAGCCCACTAGCTTCAAGTACTCGCTCGTGATTACCAAAAGTTCGACTTGAATGAGACCGATTGGCGAACTATTTGACTCGAGTCGTTAGATATAGACAGACGAAATATGCTCAAGGTCGACGAGAGCTATCGAAACTTATAGGCGAAGGCAAAAAGACACTCGCCCAAGACTGTATGGATGTCTTGTAAACGATTTCTAATTAAAGAATTCAATGTCATCGTCGAGCGAAAGGGAAAGAGGGAGAGAGAGAAATAGAAAGATTCGTGAGATCGAGAGAGAAAAATAGAGACTGAGTCTTTGGCAAATTTGTGGTCCGGTTCGAGCCAGTTAGTTCAGATATTATGAGGATCAAGAGATAATTAATGAGAGTGAGTGATGCGAAGAGGAAGGGGAACTCTCGATAAGTCGAAGCTCGTCGCGAGATCGAAGAAAAAAAAGTAATTGTCCGAATTAATCGAATCTTGAAGAGTCTCCTTCGTGATTATTCAATGACAGGATGATTGAGGCCAGAGGAAAGCAGCCTTGTCACGCAGTCCAGATCATCCTGCGAGAGTCGAGAATGGAGCAAGAAAGATCTGGACTAAAGCGAGAACAAGGAGGATCAGGACGATCGCTGCTGCAAAGACACGAAGGCACTCGCTTAGGTGCGGAGCAAAAGAGGAACGAGAGAAAGAGAGTTTCGAGAGTAACCAGACGACAGAAGTTTTAATACTCCAGGGATGTTTCCGTTCGTGCAGAAAGTCGATAGAATATTTTCATAACGAGGTCTCAGGTCGGGAAAGGAAGGATAACATCGCGTCTCCCTTGCTCCTGCTGTCTGTCGCCCTCGTTTCCCACTTCAGCTATTCTCAACCCCTCAACGAGAGTCCTCGCACCCTCTCGGACTTCCCGTCACCCTTGAATACCATCCAGTCTCCCTTTCCAGGAACTCCTTTTCTCTCCCATACGCCCTTATATTTCTTTCCACCTTTTTTTCTCATTCGCTACTCCCTCTTTCCTTATCTCTCTCGCTCTGTCAGCAAAGAATCTCCACCGCGAGCTTCTGTGCAATTAAACGTCGTTAGAAATTAAAAATTCCTCCCGCCACATGATACGACGTCCAGGACCGGACAAGTTGGAAAGTCCCCCATAAAAAGAAAGAGCGAGAGAGACAGAAACTCGACATAATAAAAGTGTTAAACTTTCAAGAAAAAAAAACTACGCCCTTCCTCTCCAGAATTTTTTCAACTCCTCGGAATCTTCTCGCCCTCCTCTCGCTTTGTCTTTCTCTGTTTCTTTCACGCTTCTCTTAACCCTCTGAATTTTTCTGGCTAAACCCCCCAAACTGCTATACCGTTCACCCTAATTATAGTTTTATAACTTTGAAAAATATAACACGAGCCCCAAGTATATTGCTTCTGTCTTATATGCAATTTCTCGTGGGACCAGCTTCAGCTTCGAGTTGGACTGGCTCAACATTTGTTAACCGAGCATCCAGCAGCACCATAAAATTCAAAAAAATCTTTCTTCGCTTTGAACTTTATCATTTCGTATTTGCATGAAAGCGACAATGACGTAGCACTTTGCAAAAAATCAAGACTTATTTTCGATCAATTTTTGAATATCAAATTCGCAGAAAAGCGTAAAAAGTATGGAGGAATTACACGAGGCAGAAATTTTGGAGATTCCACCCTCAAGCCTTCTTTGAATTTGTTGAAAAAACAGTAAACGAATGTCGTGACAAAGGTTCATGGTTTATGACTCTGAAGTTTGCAACGTTAAGACTCAACGAAAAACATTTTTTCTATTGATTATTTATTGAATTTTGAAAATCGTGGCAATTTTTTGCGTCGATTGAGTTTTTTGGTTGCAAGAGAGAATCGTTTTATTGGCCGGACCAAATATTGAATAATAATTATTGGCTCTGCTGAAGAAATAACAGAATTTCGTTGAATTCCAACGATGCAAACTTCAGGATCATTCCATTCGCTATGAACCGAGAATATTTTCGCTCGATTGCATATTTTTGTTGCAACGCGAGCGCACAATTTTTTTCGGTAATTCATTATGAATTTGCTAAAATTCAATGACTCTGAAGTTTGCAACGTCGAGATTCAACGAAAAACATTTTTTCTATTGATTATTTACTGAATTTTGAAAATCGTGGCAATTTTTTGAGTCGATTGAGTTTTTTGGTCGCAAGAGAGAATCGTTTTATTGGCCGGACCAAATATTGAATAATAATTATTGGCTCTGCTGAAGAAATAACAGAATTTCGTTGCATTTCAACGATGGAATCTTCAGGATCATCATGGTTTCGCTGGTTGAGGCAAAGGTCGATGGTTATTGTTTTGATGGTTGAAACGCGAGATCTATAAAGCCGTTCCATCGGAAGGAATAAATGCTCAGAATGACTGTCTGTGTACGAAATATGGCGGTCATGTTTACCGTTGATGACGGTAAAGTGATGTGGTCTATCGAGTTTTCCGCAATACCGAATTTAATGCTTACACAAAGGTCCGAGGTTGCTTGCTCGTGGCAGGCTCTTTGCTCTCAGTGGAATTGTGGCCTCGAGGCAAAGGAGCAGGCAAAGAGAGATAGAGAGAGAAAGAGGGTTGAAACGATAAGTGAAGCGGGAGGCCGAACAAGGAAACCACACATCGGTACTATCCTCGCAGTTTAGTTGCCGACTATGGTTTTCGGTCCGATGGGACTGAAAGTTAAACCAGACCCGGTGGCTAGTAGCCCTAGTAGTTTCCATGACGAAGAGCGTGGTCCATACAGGGAAAGGTGGTGCGTGACCTCGGCGAAAATCTCCTTTCGAGTCTTTGTCACGAGATAACGTCGCGGAGACGAGAGATATTTGCTTGAGCGAAAAGAAAGATGGTGACGCAGAGCGAATGCGGTGGTTACCAAATGGGAGGAGCGGAGTAAAAGATGGAAAAATAAAAAACTGTGTGAGCCAGGGGGACGAGGTTAGCGGAAAACGAAGAGCCAGAATCTTTACGACTAAACTTCCTCCGTTTATAGACCCAAGTTTCTCTGCAAGGAAACACATCTCGGATTCTCTCGTTGTCGTACCGGAAGTTCACGTGTTGGCACTCAATTTCCTCTCATCGTCCTATCTTTTTTCTTCTTTTTCTTTACCTTCTCCTTCTTGAGGTGTTCCCAACGACATTCTCCTTTACCTCAATAAACTACCTCATCTAATGTGCTCGCGTTCCCAAAGAATTATTGACGGATATCGTTTTCCAGGCTTCGGAAACTTCGCACGTCTTGAAAAACAACGTCCCCCATAGAATCTTTCCAGTAAAGTTTATCTTTCATTCCCTTAATTCAACATCTACAAAAACCACATATTCAAGACTCAAAATGACTCTGAAGTTTGCAACGTTAAGACTCAACGAAAAATATTTTTTCTATTGATTATTTATTGAATTTTGAAAATCGTGGCAATTTCCGAGTCGACTGAGTTTTTTGGTCGCGAGAGAGAATCGTTTTATTGGCCGGACGAAATATTGACTAATAATTATTGGCTCTGCTGAAGAAATAACAGAACTTTGTTGCATTCCAACGATGGAAACTTCAGGATCATAGACCCAAAATTCTCAAAATTCTTAATTCCTACGAAAGCGTAAAATTTTCGGTCATCGAAACCGCAAGCAAAATAAAACTTGATGGAAGAAATTTTCGTCTTTCTGGGCTAATTGAGTCGTTCTGGAATATTTCGCCCTAATAATGAAAAAAAAAAAAACGAATCAGAAAGTCTGACTGTTTTGCAAACATTTTGGAAACTTTATCCAACGGTCAGAGGCACAGGCTGGACCCCAAGCCATGATGTAACAATCATTATGTCCATGGCAGTAGAAATAATAATAATAGTAATAAAAATAACGATCACGATGATAATAATCGTGATGAGCTCTTGGGAATGGAAAAACCTTCTCTGCGCCATGTTCCCTCGGGGGGCGGGGGACCGAGAAGGAATGAAAGACATATACAAAGTGCGAGATGAGTATATACGATCGGCAAAGAGGAGGATTTCGAGGGAGAGGACAAGAAGTACAGAAAATATAAGAGAGAAAGGGGAGAGTAGAAAAGTTTGGCAAAAGTTTCAACCGTCCATACACTTTGGACATGCCGGCAAAAGAAAAATAAGAATAAAGTCGGGTGGGGGTTAAGAAGAGCGCGGATTCCAGTGGGAGAGCAAGTGTGCTCCAGAAAAATCACCGAGAATTGGAAAGACGCGTTACCCGGAAGGAAAAGCAGAGCGAGGGAGAAAGTTCCCTCTCCTTTGCCGTGTATATAGCGAGTCGTTCATTTTTTTGCCGAATCTGATGCCGCGAGACCCCGAACATTTCGCCAAAATCGAGCCAGCCAATCTCTCCCTCCCTCTCTCCCTCTCTAACCATTTTATCCTCTCGTCTCGCGAACGTTGCGGGGGATGCTGGTAAAAAAAGTCGGTCGAACCAATTCTGCCACGATTGTCAGATCAAAGTCAACGACGGCGATCACTTGTATCGAAATTGCTTCGACCAAATGATTTTTTAGTTCTTCCAAACATATCCATCTTTATATACGAAAAAAAATGACTCTGAAGTTTGCATCGTTGGAATGCAACGAAATTCATTTTTATCTTTGACGAAAATAATTATTCAGGCGCAGAATGTAATTACGATGATAAAATGATCGATTTTTGCCACCCGGAAAGCATATTGGCTTGAAAATTTTTGATAACATTGAAAATTAAACGAATTATCAGTAAATTCAAATATTTTTGGTTGCATTCCAACGTTGCAAACTTCAGCATCATAAAAAAAAAATATTAGATACGTATATAAAAGATTTTACACGTGTCGCCAAAAGTTGCTCAAAATTTCATACGTTACGCGTCTTCAATTCCGTTTTTCGTACACTGTTCAACTGGAATACCGAAAAAACTAAAAAAAGTTACAGTTTTTTTTTCATCAGTTTGTTTTCCCCGAGGCGTGGACGATTCAAATTCGATCCAATCAAAAATATAGACAGCATTTTCCTTTGTTACAAAATTTAAGATTCAATTTTGCGCACGAGGCTCATTTCCATTGGATGACGAGGAAGAGCTCGAGGAGCGTTTGATAGGCGAAGCATTTCTTGTGCCTGTTTTGCTGCTGCTGTGTGCCATGGAAAATGCGCAACTGGCAAGTGCTTTTGAATTTTATAATAAAAGGGAGAATGAGAAATTTAAAGAATGAGCGAGACGGACGAGAGAAAGTTGAAAGGAGACAGAGAGACGTTATAAATAGTGATGAATCTGGTCGAGACGGCTCGGGGCGCATCACTGTCGAGGCAAACGTTGGATAAGGTCGCGTCAAGTATGTGGCAGTACAACGAGGCTATGCGGAGATCCAGAAATAGAGATTTTCCGAGATCATTTATGCCGCAACAGGTTATTCAGATGCGCTCCCGGAAAACCGTCGAAATTTTGCATCTTTGCTTTGCAATTTTACTCCCTTCAATTGACGTGGATTCTCGTACTCGAGGCTCGAGATTCACGATTCCGAAATGTGTCGGTTTCTCGTTTGTTCATGAAAACCACCAACGAACGTTGAGATTCCATAAAAAATGGTCAAATTTTGAAAATCCATGCCGGATTAAAAAAAAAAAATTCAAATTCGTTGTTCTCATGGCGGATTTGATCAGCCACTGCAAAGAAAAGATGCAGGTTGTCGTTCCCGCCGAATTTTTATCGTCATGACGACAAGAAAATGTCATTCTCAAAAAATAACTGATTCAAATCGATTCTAATTAACGACCTTCATTATCGGACCCTTAATTTCCAGCCTAGTGTGTCCACGCCCCCGATCAAAAGTCTCAGATGCCAAAAAATGGCCCACAGTATCACGAAGCCGAATGCCAAATCGTCGGATTCAATTCACTGTGCCAAGGTGACGGTTTTCCAATAAATATTCCAATGATTGACATGAAAAAACGCGTTGAATCGCTTGACAGTCATATTTTCATTAATCGTTATCGTATTTGCATTATATTGCGCGGTTGTTACAGCCGTAAAGATAAAAAAAAACACACACACACACACGAAACAGGTCGTTATCACAAAACAACTTCTTCGAAGCTGTGAAATCTGCAAGTGACTTTATTTTCATTTCTACAAAAAAAAAGCTCACACATCTAAAAGCTTCAGGCTCGATTCCCCACAATTCATTTTTCCAAAACCGAAAAAAATGGTTTGATGAGCAAAAACGCTCGTTTCTGTGTGTTTTTCAATCGATCGCCCTTCGTAGTTTCATTTTTCGTATCTCTTTTCCATCAAATTCCTTATCTCGGACTTTTTTATGAACCCAAACAATTTATAAATGTGTCACATAATGCCGAACAATTGTCGTATAACGATGATGTATATCGTCTCATTTGTTGTATCTCCTCAAACAACAACTGATCAAATTTTCAGATAAAAATACTCTCAAATGTCTGCCTTGAAATTATCACAGACTCTCGTAAGCGTTTCACAAATGCCGGGAAGGTACGATGTACCAGGAAGCGTAGGCGCACCGATCCAGAGTGCACCGTCGACTGCACAATGACCTTCAACCTCATTTATTCTTCACATCTTCATTTGACGCCATAGACATGATTCTAGAACCTCCATATTTTTTATTTTACCCTGTCGCGTATCAACCCCGGGCACGATCAAAATCTTCATTGCATGTTTTGATAGAGAAAAACGTCCGAAACTGCGGGAATCAAGTATTTTAGCGGATTTTCTCGCAAGTGATGATTTCAAGTTTACGATTTGTTTGTTCTCCAGAAAATCAATTTTTCAAATTCTTTTACTAGAATCTTGAGAAATCTTTCTTTTGATCTTGAGATCCAAAAAAAATTTAGCCACATTTTTCCGGAGCTTCGGGAGATCCAGAGAATCGTTTGTTTTATAAATTATTTTGGATAATATTATAAATATTGTAAAAAATGATGGAGCTTTGGGCGGGATTTGAATTTTGTCTGGACTCGATATTATGACGAGATTATTTTGAAAACGAGATTATTTTGAAAATGATTCGTGACCGCAAGTACGAGAGTCGGTTGTTTCGAGTTTCTGATCATGAATAGTGCGACACTGAAATACGAAAGCGTCGGCGAGCGACAAGCCAATTTTCCATTTGGCGAGATGAGATCTTACAGAGAGGAGGCTGGTCGGACAAACTAGCGGTTGTCGGTCAAGTGCTTTTATCCCATCACGGACGGGAGAGAACGAAGCGTTTTCATAGTTGTATCGCGCCGCGTATGGCATTCGTGTTTGTTCGTGTTGCCATCGCGCGCGTTCGTAGTTGCTCTCACTATTGATTAAACTATACTCGTCTATCTCTCTGGGTGTATATGGATTTTATGTGTGGTTTTGTGTATATATGTATAGAGAGAAAGAGATAATTGCTTCGTATTTCTCTCGTTTCTCTTGCCCCACAGCTTCATCCTTTCCCTGCTCTCGCTCCCTCTCTGCATCTCTCCCTTTTTGCTGATACATCACATATACACTTTAATAGCCACAATAGCGGAGAACTTATGTTCCGCGTCAGCTCGTATCCCCAACGGAAAACGTAGAATGGACCACATTAGTCGACGTCGATCGATCCTCCCCAAAGTTGAACGTCGTTTCGACCTTTTTTATCTTGTTTTCCTATGCAAAACGATTCGTCCCACTGATTTTTCTATTTCGACTAAAACAAGTTCGGACCCAAACCCCTTGGGCGAAAATCGAAATTTCCGAGCGTCTTCGACGGATTTTGATCAAACAAAAAGTTCCTAATACCTCGACAAAAAAATTACGAGGATCTGGAGCTTTTTTCGCACGTTCACGAGGACTCGGTCAGCACGAAACTTGGCTTTTCAATATTAGCCGCAAAGTTCCACGAAGTTTTCGCACTTTAATGTCTGGCCTTTAAAGTTCAACCAAATTTCCTGCAGCTAACGAAAAACTTGGATAAAAGGGCGAACGTTAATTAATGAGGGATTGAGAGATTCTTGGAATTCTGAAGCAAAGAAGAACAAAAGATTGCACAGATTTTTCCAAATTCAATATTAACACAACGTTGGATAATTTCAGCTTTGAAATTTATAAATTCCTTATAATTAATATTCTCATTACCGTTTGTCTCGACTGGCAAGTTTTGAACTCGCAATTGGGATCGATCTCGAAGCCACGTCAATTTTTTAAAGATTTACCAAGCCCACGAGGGCTATTTTTCATCCAGGAACTGTGCCAAAAAATCGTGACGCCCTTCGTGGGCTTGGAGGTAAAAAAAAAACAAGGTCATGCGTTCCAGGGTTGAATCTGTTTGTTGCTTTTATGCATAATGAGTTTTTCGGGCTCTTGTGCACACCGACAACTCGAGTGGAATAGGTTTCGGATGAATGAAAATAATTCAGAGCAAAAAGAGGGATTTTATGGAGCTTGGATTTATAAAATAGCTTAAGCGAATTTTGAAAAGGGAATGAAGATGCTGGAGCACAAAGGAGAATCCAGTGACGAGGCCATATCACTTCTGCACGGGAAAAGCTCGAGAATTATTCATTTGGCAAAGTAACTTGCTGCAGTGTTCGAGTCTCTTTTCTGCTGTTGGTACTCTTACTCTGTTTTTTTTAGTGGCTTTCTCAAGTGGGTACTTTGGTGATGCTACGATAGAGAAAAGTCAACGCGAACTAAGAGACGTTTCTTCGGGACTTTCCACCTTTCCTTTCAGCTCATGATTACGTAATTGTAAATCGGAGTAAAAAAACGGAGTTAAACGAAATATTGGAAAAAATGTCGATACGTCATAGGAAAATAATGACTCGCAGTGGGAAATGGACGTGTTCCAATTTCCTGGTGGGCATATAAGACGAACCCTCGACCGAAACGAAAACAGCTCCTCCAATTAGTAACATATAACTCGATGCAATTGAAGCGAGAATGAGAGAGAGAGAGAGAGAAATTCGAAACGAGAGGGAAAAAATTAAAACGAATGTTTGGGTGTGAAAATGGAGGGAAAGTAAAATTTGTCGAAAACAACGATGAATTCATGAACAAGAGGGTCGTTATCGCCTCAATTACGTACATCAAAAAGCGAAACTTTCAAACACGCAGCTTTGACGTTGCTCAACGTGCAAATGTGATTAAAAGCCAAAGGCTAACGCGAAACGATTCTTGCGTCATGGGAGAAATTACTTTTTTCCCCGAGGGATGAAAAAAACTTGGAAAAAAAAAAACACGAGCGAGTTAAGTATGAATGCGAGGGAAAAGAAAAAAGAAAATGGGGGTCAGGTGAGTCGAGCTCCGGCAACTCGAGCGTAAAATCATTTTCGACATTAATTTTCGACTTCTGCGGAAGGGCAACGGCAAGGGGGAAATCGTCAGGGGTCGTGGGGTCGGGGGAGCGCGACGACCGCGGAAAAAAGGTGGCAAAATATGAAAAGCCTTAATGCCGAGCTCGCAGTATTAATTCAACCGGGTCTCTTTTAATTACTGGACGAAAGATGTGGCGATTAAATCACGACGTCATTATACTAAACATTTCTGTGCAATGTAAATATATTTTTGTATGTGTCACTGCATGTGTGAATTAGAGAAAAAAAAACCACAAAAAACACTCCTCGGGCAACTGCTGAGAACCGCCGGATACGAAGAAATAAAAATTAACGAATAAACGTACAAAACTGTCGAACAAGTTGCGCACCTTAAACGCTCCTGAGGCGATCCAACAGGCAATTTATTTCGAATCGAATTACAAGAAAGAAAAAAAATATCCTCGTCAGTTCCTCAGCCATTTTTCGAGTTTTTTCTAAACAGAATTCTGTGACGCTGAAAAATCTGTCGTAAACATTCCGGAATTTAAAAATACTCTGTAAAAAATAAAGATTCAACGTAAGAAACCAGAAAAACAGCCGAAGTTTAAAAACCTGCGGTGGAAATGCGTTGCGACGCCAATTATCTCGTCTCGTTTGCATTCGAGAGTGTGCGTGTGTGTCAAACTGGCTCACGTAGAATTATGGAGGCAAAAATTAATTTTTCTCGTGCTAAGAATCACACAAAGATTGAAACTGCGTCGCGAACGTTGTTACACGTTATTACGACAATGTTAAGTGCTTCGCATTCAAACAAAAGATGCTCATTTTCATGTGCGACGTCGACACACGAACATCAAGTTCTGAGAGTCGAGGAAGAAGACGAAAACGCATCTACAACGATTAGCGACGTGAAAGAATTCGCCACTGATTCATCCCTCGATTGGAAGAATCTTGTGCATGACAAGAGAAAAAAAAATTCCCACACACGTTGAAAACGGACACACTCGCACTCACGCACACATTTATCTTATTACTCGATTCTTTACGGAGCCTGCTCAATAAAATCTACTTGGCCATCAGTTACATTGACACGAAAAAAAAATAAATTGTCGCCTATTAAAACTCCGGTCAGCATCCCAGCTCGTTAATTTTATTGCATTCATTCAAACGAATCGGCAAAAGCGTTTTGTTTGACCCAATAAAATTTCAATTCTCTCGAATCTTTTCGAATAATGTGACCCATTTCCATGGGTTTTAAACAATAAAATTTACAGGTCAGGCATCATCGGTGATGGTTAAACATAAAAAAAAAGACTGCCGATGAAGAATCATGGAATCTCGTTATGGAAAAAAGTTAATTAATGAGTTCATGCTGTTAAGCTCTGTTTTCCTAGGCGATGATTTCCACCAAGACAGTCTCAATGTCGCTAAAACTTTCCTGTGAAGCGCTGCAAGGATCGATATATATTTCGTGTTGAGAGAAATTGTACAGTCGATTTTTATAAATGATTGTGACAGTGGCCAACATTTCAAAGAATTGCTTTGCATTTATGACTCTGAAGTTTGCAACGTTGAGATTTAACGAAAAACATTTTTTCTATTGATTATTTATTGAATTTTGAAAATCGTGGCAATTTTTTGATTCGATTGAGTTTTTTGGTCGCAAGAGAGAATCGTTTTATTGGCCGGACCAAATATTGAAAAATAATTATTGGCTCTGCTGAAGAAATAACAGAATTTCGTTGCATTCCAACGATGGAAACTTCAGAATCATTGCATTCGCTATGAATCGAGAATATTTTGGCTGAATCGCATATTTTTGTTGCAACGCGAACGCACGATTTTTTTCGGTAATTCATTATGAATTTGCTAAAATTGAATGACTCTGAAGTTTGCAACGTTGAGATTTAACGAAAAACATTTTTTCTATTGATTATTTATTGAATTTTGAAAATCGTGACAATTTTTTGAGTCGATTGAGTTTTTTGGTCGCAAGAGAAAATCGTTTTATTGGCCGGAGCAAATATTGAATAATAATTATTGGCTCTGCTGAAGAAATAACAGAATTTCGTTGCATTCCCACGATGGAAACTTCAGGATCATAGCGAGAACGATGAAGAGAGGCTCAAGTCACTCAAAAGTAAATGTTAATGCGAATAACTAAAAAAACGTGTGTTTAGGACGAACATTAAAGCGCAGGTCTATATTGTAGTGATTAGTTCTCGAGATGTCCAGTACCAGCCTTGAGGTCGCGTAGCACGTGGTGGACGTCCAACGAGAACTGACTGCGATGTATTTGTGGTAGAGGAAGCTTCGGTTGTCGGTGTGGTTGATGTAATTAATCCAGAATGTCCGTCGAGTTGAATTCGGCTATCAAGATTTTGATTGGGTGAGGATGTGAGGTTGGAATTGAGAAGAGAAGGTTTGGAGGTTGTGGGTGAGGTGGACGAGGTCATGAGGGTAGATTGAGTGGGAGGAAGTGGGGGTGGGGGCGGTGGTGGACGTCGGGGTGGCATGGGAGGAGGCGAGGGCGGTTGTCGATCAACGATCGACGGATCCATCTCAAGAATCATTCGCAAATCCTCGTCGATGCCGATATTGACGCGAACGCGTTTCTCTCGCGAGTTAGCGCACAATAACGGATGTTCTTGATGTTGTTGGAGCGATCGAGGTGTTTTGAGATCGTAATAGGAGGCTGAGTAGTTTGTACCGTTGGTAGGAAAGCTCGAGGAACGTTCGTTGCTGTGATTCGAGATCGAAGGGTAATAGGAAGAGAGGGAAGAGGCTCCTGAAGAATTAGTGGAGAACGGTGAGGCTTGAGTATGCGGGTTTGACCTACTGGTCTCGTAATTTTCACCCACACAATAGCGGAAATCCTGATTCAAAGATCGGCCATTAACAGGCTTCAAATTGGTGAGTGATCGTCGATGGCAAGTTTGTCGGATGCCACGCGAGTTCGGAGTATTGGAAGAGTCTGTGGCGTAGTTTCGTAAAGGCTCGCTCGAGCCTGCAGCCGTTCTCGTACTCGAAGCTGTCAACCTCGGGGAACGATCAATGTCCCTCGCGTCCGTCTCGGTTTCGTAACATTCGTCAGTTTCTATGAGACAAGAATCGGCAGCAATTTCTGTCGTTGTTGATTGTTGACGAAATTCTTCTTCAGCCAATTGCGAAGGCGGCAATTGAGCCAATTCGGAGGACAACGAAGACGAAGACAACGCGTTGGTACCGATGGAATTGCGATGATCGTTTATACGATCTAGACGCGATACCAACTCCTCGAATTCGACGATTTGGCGAGTTGCCTCCGAGACAGCACGCATGTCCGCAGCCCGCTGCGGGGCTTTTCTTCGTTTTTTTTTCTTTTTTTTTTCACGTTCGATTCTCAGCTTTCGAGCCAAATATCTTTTCGCCACCCACTGTTACTATTGCCACATTTTTCCACCGAAACAAACACACGCGCTCACTCTCGATCTCCCAAACGCGATCATCACCAGCACATCCGAGATGATCAAACGTCTCGGGGCGTCGCGATCATACTGAAACGGATGGACCATTGCCCGAAAGATGTGGCGCGATCAGCATATACAATTACACTCTATAGCAATCACTTTTGCTTTACGAAATACGCACACGAAGCAGCTTTTCTTGTGAAGCTTTCGTCCAACCTAGCCTAAACCTGACCAAGACGTCTAAGCCAAATGAAAAACAAACGAGACGGAAGAAAAAAGCGAGAGAGAGAGGGCGAGAAAGAATCTCAAATAGCCCTCTGTTTATGCATCTGTGTTGTGCTCATAACATATCACGATCAGCAACATCTGTGCCACATAGATCTTTGAATTTCCCGAGCCCGTTCGCGGTGCAAGGTGCATCAAAAAATGTGCAATCCGTTGCAACGTCAATATTCGACAAACCAGCCAAAATCAATCGATCCATGAAATTAATTCCCTGAACAAAAAATCTCTCGCACGATCTCACGAAATTGCGCCCAATACTGCAACCCGCTTCATTTAGTAAAAGTCGTACGAGATTCGTTCAAAAGTTTAGAGAAATCTTGAGTAAAATGAACAGAGGTTCGCGCGTTCTGAACTCTGTGCCTACGCACCCACGTCAGTTGCCCGATTTTAAAGAGTCGGCGTCGACTCTGATATATTTGGAGCTCGCGGACAGGCCCAGAAGGCAAAACGCTTTTTACGCGGATGTTTCGATGCAGCGTCTCATAACGGATTTTGCAACTCGTTGCTATCTCTAACGCAAAAACATGTAAAAACCAGCTGGACACGAAAATTCATTATTTACATAAAAAAAAAAATAAAAAATTCAACTGGAACTTGTTGAGAGTTTCTTTATGATTCTGAAGCATTTCTTTATGCGAGAATATCAAACTCGCTAATTGACATCATTAAATTTCTCGTAGGGCGAAAATAGAGCAGTAGAGAACAGAGTATGGTAAGAGCTTTATTCCAGGGCTGAGAATACACAGGAGAGCTGGCGAGTCTTATTTACGATCTCTGCATCACTGAATAAATTTATATCTCTATATATATGTTTATAATAACATTACATAAATTATATATATATCACGTGTGCATTATGAGACGCTTCTTGCTTTTCACATACGTTTTATATATATACATATAGTTTAACGACTAAGCAGACGATAAATCTGGGACCTTTTGTTCAACAAAGAAGAGCAATGGTACAATACACACAGTGGATGCCTGAAAGCACGCTCAAGTTTCTCCAGAGTGCTCGTGCACACACACACATGGAGAAAAACATTTGAGGTGTAAGCGCACGAGTGTCAGAGGCTTTCTCTGTATTTTTCTTTCCCCTTGACCTTTGGGTAGTAATTTTTATTTTCTTCATTTCGCAAAGCAAATAGAATTTTTTTTTTTTTACTCCCATCAGGGAGTAATTTCAGTCTTATGAATTTATTGATTAATTTATTATTTTTTTTCAAAAGAGTCCTCACGATTCGAGTAATTAAAAGAAACGGCTTGAATGATTCCAAAGTTTGTGAACGTATGTCCGGAATCGAGTGTGTTTCGTTATCTCGTGACACAGAACAACGAAACGAGAGGCACTTGCGAGATAAAGAGCCTTGGACAAATGGGTCAAAGGTCACAGTCTCAGTGAATCATCGCACGTTAATTTCTGTACGTGGATGTTTAATGCGAATCTCTTCATCTCGAGCACAAGCAGTTTCCGGCATCGCGGTCAGAGAAAACGACATTTCTAGCATTCCTGAGTTTGTTATTTTCAATCTATACGAATCTTTTCAATTTGAATATCGAAATTTTACATTTTCGCTGCTTCTGTAATTTGGGGAGCATTCCAAAAGTTCGTTTCGTAACTTTACACTCGAATTGCGTGAAACGTCGTGAAATGTCATTGTAACGTTGAATGATGCTGAAGTTCGCAACGTTGGAATGCAACGAAAAATATTTGATTTTATTGATGATTCGTTCAATTTTCAATGTCATCCAAATTTTTCGAGCCGATATGCTTTGCGGGTGGAAAAAATCGATCATTTTATCATCGTAATTACATTTTGCATTCGAATAATTATTTTTGTCAAAGATAAAAGAGAATTCCGTTGCATTCCAACGATGCAAACTTCAGAGTCATTTCGGTCGAGGAAAAAAATTGTGAAAAAATGACTCGGAAGTTTTGTTACATTATGGAACGGACTTGAACAACAACAGAGGAAAGATTAGAGTGAGAGTTTGTTGGTACTCGCGGGAGGTTTGTAGAAGGAGAAAGAATTATTCATGGTTAAGTGAAATACATCTGGAGGAGAATGGGAGAGCAATACAGGAGAGAGGCACTTCCGGTTTATGGGCTCACCGAGAGTATTTTTTAAATTATGACACGGAGCTTTTGTGGGCCGAATAAACGTCTGCGAGAATACTTGTAAGTACGTGTTATTGTTTTTTTTTTGTTTATTTTTTCTTTTTTTGGTGTTTACGTTGGCCACGAAATGTCTGGGGGGCGAAACATAACTGTAACGATAATGCGAAGAAGGAAACATTTCCGGCAGCTATTATTTGCCCTGGGAGCTCCGCGCTCGGGCTCCTTCGAGAGAGCATCCAAAATGATCTCTTCATCTTTTCTCCCTGCTCTGGCTCTCTCGCTCTCTTCCTCCTTTCGCGGGACAGAAGAGTTAAGGGTTGTAAGGTGGTCGGGTTGCTGCCTGCTCTCGTGGTTTTCGAACCTCCCAGCTAACAGAGCAAAAGAACGGGAAGGAAAGAACGAGAGGACGGAGCCATCAACTGAATGAAACTCTTTTAAGTTCTTCCGCCACGACAATAACCCTTTGCTGTGTAACTTTTGTGCTCCTTATACCAACGACAAGAACGCCCAGACTTCTCCACAGAGTATACTCCAGAAAGAATCACCGAGCCGTTTAACCCAATCTAAACACAATTGATTCGCTATAACAAGCTTCTCTACTTCGCCAATGGAAAACACACACGCTTCCATTATATTTCGTGAATAAGAATATTCCGCTCACTCCCAACGACTGCGAATGAAATTTCATCTTTTCTCAATATTTCGATGAATATCTCATGACTCTGAAGTTTGCATCGTTGGAATGCAACGAAATTCTTTTTTATCTTTAGCAAAAATAATTATTCAAGCGCAGAATGTAATTACGATGATAAAATGATCGATTTTCGCCACCCGAAAAGCGTATTGGCTTGAAAATTTTTGATGACATTGAAAATTGCGAACGAATCATCAATAAATTCCAATATTTTTCGTTGCATTCCAACGTTGCAAACTTCAGCATCATAAATATCTCGCTCTTGAATCTTTTGGCCAAAGATTGCTCTTCACTGTCATCCCCACGCGCTTTCAGGATTTTTTTCTTTCAAAAATGGCAGGATTTTGAGAGAATCTGAAAAGATCTGCAACATTTTTCAATCCCTTTGCGAATTTTAACGGAACTGCGTGACCTTCAATCCCCGAAATCCCGTGGTTATTGTTGGCAGATTTGGAAAAAAGATTCGCGCCTCCAGGACGAACGAGAAAAGCAAAAAAACGTCGAGCTGGCATGAAATTTATTTGCCAATAGTTGAAAATCGGAGTGAATCTTCGTTACTTTTTGAAATACGAAGAATCCTCAAGAATTGCAAATAATTCAAAGAGGATTCGAGTTTTTTCCATTGCACGAGAAATCTTTCAAGGCTCGTCCCGTTGTCTGTGCATAGAATTCGAGCGATGGAATCCTCAGTGAAGAAAATCGCGTCTGCTCTTGACTCGATATCGCGACCTGATAACACCATTATTTTGTCTGCGATATCTTTTGGATAGCTCGTAAAGAAAAAAAGACAAACCTTGTTTATTGTCTCAATTGAGATCCATGTGCTTTTCGGAGTAAAAAATCAGAGACCCGGCAACGCCGACGATGAAAAATTCTGTTCTCCACGAAAATAATCACTTCGTACAAATTTTCCGTCGCAATTCAATTGGAAATTAATTCGATCGATTGATTCGGTGAAAAGTTCATCGCGATTTGTTTGAGCGACTATGATTCCATCGATATTACTCGAATTCCTCGTGCCTGAGGCAACAGCCTGTGACACGTATTCGAGAACAAATGTTAACGATCCTTCGAGAAGGCGTGCATAACATTTTTCCAACACATGTCAATACTTTTGCGCGTGTCGATGAGTTTGTGTTGCAAAAGACGATAATTCGTCCTTACCACAACCGTCAACGTTTTGTTGGAGAATGAAAAAGAAAAAAAAAGTCGCACAATCCCGAATAAATATTAACGCGACACACACCTTGTGCGCACGATATTTGCCTAATGTTCTCGAAGTAATTAACGCGGTCGAGCTTGTGAAAAACTCGTGTGTACAGTAGCGAAGATACGAAGATGGTTGTGCAACTGAGAATAGTGGCTGCACGAAAGCTGGAAACTGATAATAAACCATTTATCGCAGTCGTTTTAAACGCATCCAAGAAAACATGACTAATGTGGCGAGATTTTTCCCATAAAACGCGAAAGGACAAAAGGGAATTTCTTAAATTTAATAAAATGCTGAAAAGGTGAGGGAATTGAGCGGAAAATTTTGTGGATAGAAAATTATTTTTCCCTTGCTAATGAGCCACGTTTGTTACGCTCATTTCTCTAATTATAGCATTTGTGTTGAAAGCTGATTAGTACTCGGTTCTCTTCATTATTCGAGTTTTATCGAGCAGACGTCATTTCATGTGCGAGTTTCTTTTTTTTCATTGCTGGAAAGAATTCTGGGCGTACGGTTTTAATTTATCGTAAAAAAAAAAAACGCATTAGCATCAATGTGTATATTTTGGTCGTTCCTTGCGAGTAACAACGCGGGTGCATGACGAGGACCTATTTGTGCGAGAAAAGCCATGAGGTCGCGGTGCCGCGCTCTTATCCCTTTCACTCAAAGTATGTGTGCGCGATCTCGCTTTCGCGAACGTCTGCGTTTGTGGAAGAGCACACGATAGAGTTGAAATTTTCCTGTGCATACTGGAAAGTTGGCACGATTTGTTGTCACATTGACAGAGAAACGACGAAATGCGTTTAACGGATGTGGGGCGTTGGTGGAATTTTGATTTTCAGCGTCAAGAAACATCGACGACTGTGTGGCGAACGGTGGGGCGAGCGTTCGATTTGAAATGCGAAAATCTCGATGTTTAGGACAAAAAAAACGTGGAAAATAAATGTCAAGGAAAAACGCACCTGCCAGTGTCCGGTGCGCGGCTCTTGAGCTCGTAATACATAAAGTCCTGAGAGCTTGACAACATTGAGAGTGCTTGATCAAAGTCATTGTTGTACTCGAGATCAAAATCGTCGCCATGGGTGAGTGCAGCGAGATCAAAGCCCATATCAATGCCGGATTCGTCCATGTCGTAATCCAAAAAGGCGCGACGTCACTCCGTCGCGATAAATAACGAACGACGAGGCGAAGGAACGAATTGTTTAAAAACGAAATGGCAAAGGTGTCGGTGCGGGACGACTCGAGCCGCGAATGCACATTTATTATGCGATAAACACTGCAACACCGACGATGCACTCACCGCGTCACAATTCGGAAGGAAGCGACGAATTAAAATCAAGCTAAAGTAACACTGTCACGATTAATTGACACGATTGGAAGAGCATGAGGCTCTCGATCATTGCAATTGCATTGCGGAGAGACGAGCAGAGTTTTTTTCTTCGTTTGTTTTAAGGCCGAGATGAAGCTGAACGTCGTTGCTCCGTGTGTGCCAATTATCAACTGAGCAAAAGAGGATCACGAGACCGAGCAATGAATACACTGATTCGATGTAAATTAAAGAAGAATAAAGAAGAAGCAAGAGAATGAGAGAAAGATGACAAATCGAGTGAGGAGTTTAAGAACGAAGAAAATAAACGAAGCAAAACATTTGAATTAACTCCCAGTCCCGAGGGAATGATCACGTCGCAGAGACGAGGACATGGCGCTCGCGCGCGTGTGCGCTTAGCAGCTGTGACGGATCACGTAGTTATAACCACCGCGTGTCTGTATGTTTCGATAGTACCCGCGCAAACACACTAGAAACGCGCTTCTCCTGATACGTCAGCAAACACCGAGCGCGAACGTCAGCATGAACCAACCGAGAGAGCGACAAAGAACCGATAGAAACGAAAAGAGAAAGAAAACGGCTTCTCGATGCCTGAAGAACCGACGAGATAGCAGAAGAGCCCCTTCCACGACCTCGGGATCGTCTGCGCAGCATGGACCAGCCTGAAAGATCTACCGCGACGTGAGAACCAGTGCGCAGACGCGCCACCGTCGGTCATCGCTGGCCCCCAATCAACGCCGGTAAAGACAACATTTTTCAACATTATTTGCAACAGCTGCCATCTAGTTGTTCCCCAACGAACCCACAGCCAAAAGTCACACTCTTCAGCTTCTTTTGGGATCGTTTCTCGTCGTCAACAGTTTTTCAAAAATAAAAAACTTTGCCTCATATGAACTAGTGGTGGGATTTCGATGTTCCTACACACTCTCACCACCGGAATTTAAAAAATATCGTACGCCACGCCAGAATTTTATGATCCTGAAGTTTCCATCGTTGGAATGCAACGAAATTCTGTTATTTCTTCAGCAGAGCCGATAATTATTATTCAATATTTGGTCCGGCCAATAAAACGATTCTCTCTTGCGACCGAAAAACTCAATCGACTCGAAAAATTGCCACGATTTTCAAAATTCAATAAATAATCAATAGAAAAAATGTTTTTCGTTGAATCTCAACGTTGCAAGCTTCAGAGACATTAAATTTCAGCAAATTCATAATGAATTACCGAAAAAAATTGTGCGTTCGCGTTGCAACAAAAATATGCAATTCAGCCAAAATATTCTGGGTTCATAGCAAATGGAATGATCCTGAAGTTTCCATCGTTGGAATGCAACGAAATTCTGTTATTTCTTCAGCAGAGCCGATAATTATTATTCAATATTTGGTCCGACCAATAAAACGATTCTCTCTTGCGATCAAAAAACTTAATCGACTCGAAAAATTGCCTCGATTTTCAAAATCCAATAAATAATCAATAGAAAAAATGTTTTTCGTTGAATCTCAACGTTACAAACTTCAGAATCATATAACTTTGTGGATTTTCGAGTCCCTCGTTTCCGAGATTCCGCTCATGGTTGGAAAACCCTGGCGTCATTTATTTTTTGTTCATCTTTCTTTTTAATTTTATGTCGGAGATTTCTGTTGGAAATTCGCATTGAAAACCAAAATGCATTGGTCGCCTGAATTTTTTGACAAATTAACTGACACGATCGCATCGCCGCGTTGCACAAAGTTACGTGGATGCAATTGGGAATGAAAAATGTCACGAATGCTCATACGGTGCATAAAAGTGGCACACGCGGCTTCGGTATACACGAAGGACGAGAATGTGAGAGTCGAGGATGCATGCAAAACGAGTCTGGTTTACATATGAAATAATTAGTCGATTAATATGACCGAAAGGAAATTTGTACGAGTCCCCTAAATGCATCGCTGCACTTTTTCTATATGCGCATGAAAAAGTTTGTTTTTCTGTATAAATCGAGTAAATATTGGCTGTTGTTCAAGATTTTTGAAATAAATGCGATCCTTCCGAAATATTAATAATTAATGTTCGACGCTCGAAGAAATACGTCCAGAAATGCTGAAAAAAATCGCAACAACGCGAATAATACAAACGTCACATTGACCCCATGCGATAAATGACGATCGAGCGACCAAAAATGTGAGTGAAAAATGTCTCAGCGATTATTCTCATGTGTACAAACACTCCGGACAATTTTTGTTTTTATTTTCTTTTTTTACATCATGACGAAATTATCGAATTTGCTGAGCAACGATTTTCAAGGCCTGTGAGAATTTCTCCAGTGACAATGAGAGCACGAGTTCGACCGCGAAATTAAACTTGTGCCGTTACGAGAACGATCGTGCAAAGATCGAACAAAAAAATCGAGTGAGCCATGGATTTTGGAAAAGTTTTAGTGACAATCGTTCTCCTGGCTCCGACCATCACAGTCGTCGATGCTTTCGCCGAAGACTTGACCGGGAAAATTGGACCTTTACCTTCTGAAATCTCGAAACATCTCAACGACTATTGGCACCTTTACAAGGTACTCGTTTTACTTTCCAATTTTTTTTCTTTTGCTCCTCCACGAACTTCAAATCAATCTTTTTGGTGTTGGCGACGAACAGGCGAATCATAATAAAACGTACACTGGAAAATGTGAGCTTCGCAGACGTATGGCTTGGGAAGAAAATATAGTGAAAATTTATCGACACAATTTACTGGCAGCTGCGGGTCATCACACTTATACTTTGCGTGATAATCACATTTCGGACCTGAGTACGAAACAGTACATACGACAATTGGTACGCATGATTAAGGCTCGTCAATCAATTGTAATGAAAATTAATGACTCTGAAGTTTGCAACGTTGAGATTCAACGAAAAACATTTTTTCTATTGATTATTTATTGAATTTTGAAAATCGTGGCAATTTTTCGAGTCGATTGAGTTTTTTGGTCGCAAAAGACAATCGTTTTATTGGCGGGACCAAATATTGAATAATAATTATTGGCTCTGCTGAAGAAATAACAGAATTTCGTTGCCTTCCAACGATGGAAACTTCAGGATCATTCCATTCGCTATGAACCGAGAATATTTTGGCTGAATTGCATATTTTTGTTGCAACGCGAACGCACAATTTTTTTCGGTAATTCATTACGAATTTGCTAAAATTTCATGACTCTGAAGTTTGCAACGTTGAAATTCAACGAAAAACATTTCTTCTATGGATTAATTATTGAATTTGGAAAATCGTGGAAATTTTTTGAGTCGATTGAGTTTTTTGGACGCAAGAGAGAATCGTTTCATTGGCCGGACCAAAGATTGAATAATAATTATTGGCTCTGCTGAAGAAATAACAGAATTTCGTTGCATTCCAACGATGGAAACTTCAGGATCATTGAAAATTAATGAAACCTCATCAAACTAGAATAAAATCTGGAGAATTTCATTTTTATGAAACGCGAATTTCGCATGTGAAAAAATTAGGTGAAACTGACCCCGAGCCGTCGACGTCGTGTCAGCGACGACCCGATGGTCGCGGCGGTGCTTCACGATCCGCGATCCATTCCAACTCATCTCGATTGGCGAGAAAAAGGTTTCGTGACCGAGCCAGTTAATCAACGAGATTGTGGTAGCTGTTACGCCTATTCCGTCATTGGGAGTATAGAAGGTCAGATTTTTAAACAAACAGGCGAAATACTGCCACTGAGTGCGCAGCAGCTCGTCGATTGCAGTACAACCACCGGAAATGTTGGATGTGCCGGAGGTTCCCTCAGGAATACATTGCGATACCTCGAAAAATCTCGCGGAATTATGGCAGGAAATGCTTATCCTTACAAGGCCAAGGTTTGTGAAAAAATTAATCAATTCAATTGAATCTTTTAAAAAAACGCAATTGATTATTTTACGGATCGCTTTTAAAATCTTTAAAATGCAGCGAGTCAAAGTTTTCGAGTTTTTATCAGTATAATTAATAATTAATATTCAATAATTAATAATTAATAATATATAGTAATTAATTATTAATAATAATTAATAATCAATAGGTAAAATAAACTCATTCGACCGAAAATGAAATCCACCGCGAAAGAAGTGCCTCAACTTGGAAAATCGCCAAAAGCCCATCGCCGCATCGCGGTCTATTATTTTTGATATTTCATTCGAAAATTTCCGCGACGCCACATTGTCTGAAAGTCACGAAATAAATCTGATTTCGCATTAATCATGAACTCAATCTTAATTTACAGGAAGGACGATGCCGTTTTCAAGAGGACATGAGCGTTGCCAATGTTACGTCATGGGCTATTTTACCCGCGAGGGACGAACGGGCGCTCGAAGCTGCGGTCGCCACGATCGGACCAATTGCCACTTCGATTAACGCGAGCCCGAAGACTTTTCAACTTTACCAGTAAGTTGATACGCTTAACGACGAATTTGCACTATTAAGAAACGAAAATGCGCAATTTTCGGGTTTCAGCCGCTTTTTGGAACGAGTAATTTCATTTTGAAACTCAAATCATTTCATAATCGTAAATAAACACTTTCGTATTTATGGGAAAACATGAATTTTCTCTTTCCTTCAGCGAAGGAGTTTACGACGATCCAAACTGCAGCTCCGATATCGTTAATCACGCGATGCTGATCGTCGGCTACACGCCGAACGAATGGATCTTGAAAAATTGGTGGGGCGACAGTTGGGGCGAGAAAGGTTACATGAGACTACGAAAAAACAAGAATCGCTGCGGCGTCGCCAACTATGCATCGTACGCCAGAGTTTAAACCAATTTTGTCCATAAAAATAAAAAAACAATGCATGGAAAAACGATGGCAAACTGTGATGCTTTCCCATCGACGAATCGTCGTCGTTATATCGTTGTGGTACGAAAACAGCGGCCGTTTCGAATTGACAACGAAGAGTGTTCACTGTGTGACGTTTTAGACGAGTTGGAGGGATTATGGGGCATATATTTCCGGCGTGAGCGCTGCGTAAGCGTAAAGTTACGACATGACGTTATGTCAACGTACACGAAACATTTACACGTTCCCCCGAAACTTCGTTTTATTGAATACGATCGACTCAACATTTTTGAATAGTAATTCATTTCTTTTTGTCTACGGTTCCATCGCACGTTTAGCTGGTTCAGGAATCGTCGGCAAACTCCACGATTCGAATTGCAAACAATCAACATTTGGGAGTAATTTTTACTTTATTGATAAAAAAAATCATTGAGCAGGTTCGAGAATTTATCAAACTCGTTATTCTCGTGAATAAAAATTGTTCCATTCGACATGATCCTGAAGTTTCCATCGTTGGAATGCAACGAAATTCTGTTATTTCTTCAGCAGAGCTAATAATTATTATTCAATATTTGGTCCCGCCAATAAAACGATTCTCTCTTGCGACCAAAAAACTCAATCGACTCAAAAAATTGCCACAATTTTCAAAATTCAATAAATAATCAATAGAAAAAATGTTTTTCGTTGAATCTCAAAGTTGCAAACTTCAGAGTCATTAAATTTTAGCAAATTCATAATGAATTACCGAAAAAATTGTGCGCTCGCGTTGCAACAAAAATATGCAATTCAGCCAAAATATTCTCGGTTCATAGCGAATGGAATGATCCTGAAGTTTCCATCGTTGGAATGCAACGAAATTCTGTTATTTCTTCAGCAGAGCCAATAATTATTATTCAATATTTGGTCTGGCCAATAAAACGATTCTCTCTTGCGACCAAAAAACTCAATCGACTCAAAAAATTGCCACGATTTTCAAAATTCAATAAATAATCAATAGAAAAAATGTTTTTCGTTGAATCTCAACGTTGCAAACTTCAGAGTCATCCATTCGACACGAAATGCTACTGCATATGCAGCCTGGAAAATTCTGAGATGTCTGCTAGACGCGAGGACACCTATTCTCCGCCGTAACAATCGAGACGTGTATATGTTGAAAATTTCAGGTCCTACGATTGTACACAAAGAAAGAGAGAGAAAGGAAGATGCTGAGGATCTCTTATGCGAGTCTGCGATTCAGACGCTTCAAATTCTATATCTGTCTGTCGTTCTCCTCCATCGTTTCCACACTCGCAATGTCACTTATTGTTTTCCATATACGAGAGACACGCTGCACAGCTGGTAACGGCACGTAATTTCAGAGAAACGTCAATTATTAAATCTCCCATGCAAAATACATGGAGAACAAATTTCCACAAATTTACAGTCCGAAACTTTGCATAAAATATCGAAAATCCTACGAATAAATATTTTTCCTCCAATTTTTACGGGCTTTCAAAAATATAGAACGACGTACGAATGTTCCGCTGAAAAATTGCCGGAGCCAAATAAAATGCTACATCAAAAAGACGTAGAAAAAAAAATTCTTTTCAACGCTTGCCATGCGAGCTGCGTCGCATAAAATGAAACTGTAAAAATCAAAAGAGTAAGAAATCTTGTTGGACGACTGCATGATTTAGAATTCAAACCACAAACAAAGAAAATTTATAATGAAATAATTAGTCGAGAGGTTCTTTGAAGGAATGAAAGAGAAAGCTGTACAAAAAAATTGTGACTGTTGTTCGAGTGGGTGAGAATTTTAATTACGCAAAGGGATAATTGGGGAAAAAAGAAACTTGAGTTTAACGCGTAAAGGATCTGTCGAAACAAGAGAAAATGTAATATCGCGATTTCGCAGGAGTCCTCGTGTGTTGCGGACGACAAGGAAGAATGGAATGGGTTGAAACCTGTATAGTTGGTGTAGTAATCCAGTCCACTCAAAAACCACAGGCGGTCTTCTATCTCATAATCGGATCATGCCAAATCCTGATTTACAAACTTCCTCCATGAATTCTACCATTTTAAATTCAACAAATCTCTGAACAATCTACAAATATTTTCTTTTTTTAGCCATTGTGTCTTCATTTTTTATCATTATGTGTAAAAAACTTCCATTTTCCAAACCAAATAATTTTATCGGCTGCTCAGCCAAACTTTCGTGAAAATATCGCAAATTAATTTACGAACCGATTTTCTTATTGATCGTGCGCCCATGGGTTTTGAGTCCTACGAGCCAACCCCATGATTCGATTCCAAGGACATTTCCGTCGAACATTTTCGCGGAAACTCGAAAAGAACTCAACACCTCGATCGAGTCCAGTCGCTTTTTTTATACACGTCGGAGCCTGCGACTCGAGGCTCTTAAGATTTGTTGTTTCTCTTACAGAGAGCTTGGCTTTCATCATCCACTTGATCGTAATCCGGAGGATGTGCAGCCGGAGTGTACTCTACTGCCGACACGACTTCTCTCCGCACTGTCAGAGGTTCGCCTCATCTCTCACACTGTAGTGATGAAGCGAGAGACTGCACGTGGACCGAAAGACACAGCAGAGAGAGAAACAGAGACTCGTGGGGACGGGGGAGGGAGAATTTATTGTACTCCGGGACACGGTCCCTTAGAAGCACCGGAGATCCATACATATTCAGACACGCTCTCGTGAAAGTGATCGTATACGCGCGTGTATACGAGACTCGTGAGGGTGAGTTTCCTACACATATCTCTGGAGAACAGTGCAGCTTCGGAACGAACGACCAAAAAAGCCTTTTCATGTACGCATACGGTGTGTATTAAAGTAGAAACAATTGCGACGATAAAATTTGGTCGATTCGTATATGATTAAAACTCAAACCGTACATAAAATTTGGGCCAGGTTTTGTCGGACTTCGCAGGAGATTCAAGATCGAGGGGAACACGTGGCAAAGCAGAGGGCAAATCGAGCCGCTAAAACCCGATAAAAAATGACTCTGAAGTTTGCAACGTTGAGATTCAACAAAAAACATTTTTTCTATTGATTATTTATTGAATTTCGAAAATCGTGGCAATTTTTTGAGTCGATTGAGTTTTTTGGTCGCAAGAGAGAATCATTTTATTGGCCGGACCAAATATTGAATAATAATTATTGGCTCTACTGAAGAAATAACAGAATTTCGTTGCATTCCAACGATGGAAACTTCAGGATCATTCGATTCGCTATGAACCGAGAATATTTTGGCTGAATTGCATATTTTTGTTGCAACGCGAACGCACAATTTTTTTTCGATAATTCATCATAAATTTGCTAAAATTTAATGACTCTGAAGTTTGCAACGTTGAGATTCAACGAAAAACATTTTTTCTATTGATTATTTATTGAATTTTGAAAATCGTGGCAATTTTTTGAGTCGATTGAGTTTTTTGGTCGCAAAAGAGAATCGTTTTATTGGCCGGACCAAACATTGAATAATAATTATTGGCTCTGCTGAAGAAATAAAAGAATTTCGTTGCATTCCAACGATGGAAACTTCAGGATCATGATAAAGAGGAATAGAAAGAGTGATAAAAAGCAGATATAGACCGTTCGTTGGGATTTATTTGATGGTATATACGGGTCAGAAGTGGACGAGATGGAAAAATGTAGGAACGTGAGATTCGAACGAAACGCGGTAGAAAGAGTGAAAGAGATTGAGCTGGTGAAACCGTCTAGTCGCACGAGGCTTGTTCGGCTGTGCATATCCGACATGATAAGGGCTTCGTGGGCACGGCGAAAGCCCCGGATTTTCCTGTCGTGTTCCACCGACAGGATTTCAGTCTCTGCGCCAAAGAAAGCCTTTCTACTCGAAATCTTTCAGTAAAAAATAAAAATTTGACTAGCGTCCATCATTCCGCGTATGAATAACGTCGATTCACGCATGATTTCCCATCAGCGGAGTAGAATTCTCGATAGGATTCTTTCCGCGTGATCTAAAAGTGCCCAAAGTCCGCATTCCGAATCGATTATTGGACGCAATTAATATTTCTGTCATTCTCTGACGATTTTATCGAAAAAGTAAACGTTTCACTCTGTCACGTGTAATTTTCAGTCGAATTTTTCGAAATAATTGAATTATATTTTCCAAAAGTCGTTCATTCAGCTCCGCGGTGGGAAACGATGGTCGCTTTTCCGAGAGAGAGGAAAAGTGTCATGATAATTGGCGCGTGCGAAATTGTATGTTTGCTCGTAGAATCGTCGACGCGTCGGTTATTTTTATAAGCGCGAATAATTTGAGGTTTCGCGTGATTTTTTTTTTTTAAGGATTCGCACATTTCCATATATATTTTTGCTTTTACATCCGCGCACTCACATGGGCTGGTTCGCACGCGAGTGGAGCGTGATTGCTGCTGCGGAGTTTTGCTCTCGGGGCGAAGATTCGCGCCCACTCTCGACAATTTATCGTCGGATTGCCCCGGAGGTGTTCTCTCGGGGAATTTGCTTCGAGCAAATACAGCGACAAAATGGGCACCAACGCGGGAGGGGGCGAGCACAGGAAAAAGCTAACCCCAAAGTGGCAAAGAAAAATATAATCGTCAAGTCGAAAAGGTGCGACGATGTTGGACGAAAACCGAGACGGAATTTTTCCAGCCAAAAAGCATCGCGCACTCGAGTATAAACCAGAAATTCTCAACTTTCTTTCCGCTTCACCAAACACTCGCAATTAATTGAAAAAAAAAAAATTTTCCCTTGATTTTTCACGTTTTTCACAATTTTTCCAATTAACTCGAATTAATTATCGAAAAAAAAAAAATTCCAACAAAAAAGTAGAAAATCTAGGAAAAAATTCTCTTCCTTCCCGATAAACTTGGTCGACGGTCATAAATTTTCAAGCACGTACACAATAGTTGAATTAATATTATTTTTGATTATTTGAACCAAACACATTACGAAAGATGATGAAAAAAAAATCCATTGTCCATGAAAACGAAAAAAAAAGAGATTATCAGAGTCAAAAGTACTATCAGATGTGTATTTATAATTTGAGGCTTACGTGCAAAGAGCGCGCTTTCGTCCTAACATTAAACGCGGCCACTTTATTCAGCGCACTCTCTCTCTCTCTCTCCGTCTCTCTCGTTCTACTAATGAGCCGCCAGCTGCTCTTGCACCCATCAACTGATAAATAATAAATAATTAATATTGCTGCTGTTTCGTTGCGGATAAGTCATGATTTTCTTCAGTTACACTACATATTGTGACACAACAATAGCATAAATACAGTGTGTTCACATAAATCTGTAAGAGCGCATCATAATACGTGAATATAATGAATGTGATAAATGTGAGCGAAATTTGCCCTCATCTGTCGTCAAATAAAATGGAAAACCGAACGTTAATTAGCTGGAGATCTAAATTATATATTTCGATCAAAAATTTCAATCAAATTTGAGCCATGTGGGCAAATAATTCTTGGTCATTACGCCATGTATCGAAACTAGACGAAAAAAAAAAAAAAAAATGTTGCGTCAGGGTACAACGACTAATTACTGACGAAATATTTTCGAGATTTAACGATGTTTTTTTTTCGAGGCTGATTAATTCAGAAGACGAATTTCCGAAATGACAATTTGTGATAAAACCGATAATTGAAATGACGTTCGATTTATTTTTTGGTAAATTTAGTTTCTGTACTCGATACTTCGTGATGAGTAATGAAAATCATTTTGGTGAGCGTTTTTGCACGAATATCTTGAATTTTGAGTGAAGAGTAAGAATTTTCGTGTTGGTATCGTCGTCCAAATGGAGAGAGAAAATGGGAGAAATATGGAGAGCGAGGAAGAAAGCGAGAGGCTGCAACATGTCCGTGGCGCGTGTTACTCTCGCCGAGCTCGGGCGATAACAGTCAGAGTTCTTGGGATCTCGTCCAATGAGCTTTCGTCCCCATCGCCGACGGGGCAAAGGTCCACTCGTGCCGAGTTCACTACATCACTGGCCCATCGTCAAGAATCACCTTCAGTCTTGATCAACGTTTGGGTCCAGTGACAAGTGAATAGTGCGCGACTCGCTTCGCAAGTGTATTTGAGATTCGAGTAGATAAATAATGAGGAAACGCCGGTAACGAAAATAGAGAGAGAGCGTTGGATTGTTGGGGTTAAAAATGATTTATGGATCATCAAAAATCAGGAATAATCGCGCGGACTAAAGAAAGTTATTCGATATTAAGAATTGGCTCGGAATCCTGAGTCGTTTTTATTGGCTTTTCAAGTGTCAATACGAGGGAATTCGTGAATCATAAAATCAATTAAAATTCAACTAGAAATCGGGTGAAAATGCGGTGGGATCTGGCGTTATTGTTATTATTGTTGGGCTACGGCAGCGTCGGCGGATCTTGGCCAATAATCGGCAACCCTCTCAACACAGTTTGGTCAACTTTCTATCCAGCCAAGCCGGAAATTGATGGAAACAGTGACGAAGAATGTTCCGATTGCACGCGCAATCGTCTCGTCGCGACTTCGAGCATCGATCGTGATCCGATAATGACGGAATTGCGGGTCGAGTATGTCAAGCAACAGATATTGAAGAAACTCAGACTAGAAAAGCCTCCCGAGGTCTCGATCTCGTTGTCGACCCTACCAAAGCCATTGATAAACGGCCACGTGCTCGAACTGCGACCCGGCGCTCCTCTCGAGCCGGAAAAACAGGCGGAAAGCTTTTACGGAAAAACCGATCAAATCGTCGTTTTTCCTAACGAAGGTAAGCCTCACGTATAAATTTCATTAATTACGCGTTACTCATTAGTATTTCGAGTTCTCGGAATTATTTTCCCCCATACAAATCCAACAGCAGAGTCGGTCCAAAATTTCAAAAAACAACAAGCCAAGTAATCGAGCACGCGACCGTAAACAATATTCAAAAAACTCTATCGGAACAAAAAATATTTCGTATTTTTTTTTTTTTAACTTCACGAGCCACCGATTCGATTCCGCTCTGATATTTCCAAAAGTGCCCGAGCAACATTCTCGTGAATGCAATTTCCGGAAAAAGCTGGTGCTGGTCGAAATTGTTTTTAACGCGAAGCAATCCCGCCCCAAATATCGCCGAGGATACGATCTCAATGCAGAAAATATATACATGTTGAAATTAGATAAAAAAAAAGCGTACCATTCAAATAGGAATTCGATTTTTGGGGCATGAATATGGAACGAATTGACAAACGTGTGAATTCCTTTTAGTTCATTCGCGAGGCTCTGTACAGCTAAAAATATGTAGAGGATCCAACAGGTAAATCTAACAGGTTGAAGAATTGCGAACGATCAAAGAGTAGAAAGGCGAGAATGTTGGGGAAAGGCTTACAAGACAGAGGGAGAAGACGAAGTAGAAACAAAGTGTGGACAGTGCAGACGAAAGTTTCGGTGAAGCTCCATAAATGATGTAAATGTCATGGAAATTTTCATAAAAAAACTATCGCACAAATATTTTGCTCTTCAAACATTTGCAAGAAAAAATGAATATCCGGAGCGTAAACGATGAACGCCGCAGGGAAAATAAACGTCTGCGTTTTAGTTTATTAATAATAAAAAAAAAAAAAAACATTGGTGAATGCCCTCGGGATATTTGACACTGGGAAACATGATCCGAGCGTTGTCGGAATCGGCGATTTCATCTGGGGAAGGTTTGATTATTAATTTTCAATATTTTCCGGTTCCTGATGGACCGGACGAGGGATGGAACAGTAAAAATGAAAAATCTCGCTACACACACGCGAATTTTTATTAACTGACAGTTTTTTCTAAGACTGAATTACTATAAGAAATTTCTGAAGCTTGAATTTGCCGCGAAATATCGCGTTAAATACCAAACGTCAAAAGAGAAACGCCAAAGGATAAATTTCGATTCCTCGCTCACTTTAAATTCACGCGAAATTTTGCCGACCGCGACTCAGTTAAATAAGCGAAAGTGAATTTTCCTGCCCTAATTGCATGCGTCAGACGCGAAAAACCGCAACAACCGACCGGATATTAATGGCGCTTCCCTCCCCAACCACTCTATTTCGAATCTCACCCCCACATTCATTCACCACGAAATTCATTCAATCAAAGTCCCATTTTTCTCGTCCCACACAAGGAACAATATCGATTCAATATTATTAGCCATTCGCAACGATTGACCGCATATTTAAACACGAAAAAAAAAAACATAATTGCAACGAAAAGAAAATCTGAATTCCTAGGCTGAAAAGCATCCATTTCCTTATTATTTTAATCGCATTGACTGAACCGCCGAGTGCGTGGACTCGAGCTCTAAGAAATTGAATCCGCAAGAAACGATCATGGAAAAAACAATAAATAAATCATGATCCTGAAGTTTCCATCGTTGGAATGCAACGAAATTCTGTTATTTTTTCAGCGAAGCCAATAATTATTACTCAATATTTGGTCCCGCCAATAAAACGATTGCCTCTTGCGACCAAAAAACTCAATCGACTCAAAAAATTGCCACGATTTTCCAAATTCGATAAATAATCAATTGAAAAAATGTTTTTCGTTGAATCTCAACGTTGCAAACTTCAGAGTCATAGTAAGTCGCGAAATTGCTGAAACGCCGGCTCTAACGTGAAACATGATTTTTTCGCTATCGACTCGATGATTCCGACTTCAGAGAATCGAACTAACGTCACATTTCCCGGGTGAAAAGCAATATCGACTGGATTCTGTGTTCCGCGAGATTGTTGAAGCCGATTGTGCAGCGTTAAATGTGAAACATTCTTGTTACAACATCAAATTCTTGGTGCGGGCGCGACTTTTGCGCAACCGCGTATTGAAAGTTCGAAAACAGCGCGACTGAGAAAAATTCTTCAAGAAGAAACGAGAGCCAGAGGGGAAAATGAAATTTAGAATTGACGAGATTTACACTTCAAGATGAAACGCGGTGAAATAAGTGAATGGAGAAGAATAAGGGTCTCGAGTCGAGAGGAAATGTTACGCATTCGCGCATTAATTCATGCACAGGGACTTCCGTGTCAAATCCAAATCATCCCAATTCTCGAATGACTCTGAAGTTTGCAACGTTGAGATTCAACGAAAAACATTTTTTCTATTGATTTTTTATTGAATTTTGAAAATCGAGGCAATTTTTTGACTCGATTGAGTTTTTTGGTCGCAAGAGAGAATTGTTTTATTGGCCGGACCAAATATTGAATAATTATTATTGGCTCTGCTGAAGAAACAACAGAATTTCGTTGCATTCCAACGATGCAAACTTCAGGATCATATTCTCGATCCTTTTTCAAAATCAAACGAAAAGAACTATTTTCGGCTTCCCAAAACCACGAACAGTCCAGGATTCAAAAACCGAAAAATTCCCTCCATTTTTCGATGATTCAGCTTGCGACAAAGTGACTCAACTTTTTTCGAAATAACTTGAAAAATTCTCTCCCCATTTTTTACACGGAATCAATATTTTATGAAAAAGAAGAAAAACAAAAATTTCGACCAGTTTCAAAGGGTCAGCGATATTCACGAAAATTGATACGCTTCCACACTTTGCTGAGAAACTGCATCAAAATTCCCAGTTCATTCCGCAAGTTGTATTCAAGTTTTGCGGAATTAAGCAAAGTGCAAACTTTTGAACGTGATTGTGACAAGATTACCACCTTAAATGCCTTATATATTTGTCTATATATACGAAACTAGAAGTCAAATTGGCAATCACGTTTTCGCGACAGCCTTTATTAGCTTATTTTGCCCCCTGTACGATTGTTGAGTGGGCGAGGGTGGCAGCGCGAGGGGATCGACGATGCTGCATGGGAGGGAGAAATAATTTCGCAACATCGACGAGAAGATTTTCCGCGTTCTTCGCCACTGGCACGTCATTACTTTCGGGGCCGAAGAAGAGCACGAAAAATCGAAGAGAACAACCTCCAAATCTCTCGCCCTCATGGCGCTAGTAGTTCAGTTCCATACAGGTCAGACGAGATGTATAAATATATAGCTCGTAGCTAATCTGTGAAGTTCTTGGAGTGAGAACGAGGGAACGAGATATTGGCACAGGATGATCGAATCAACTTGGAAATTCTCGTTATGACTGATCGACCGAAAAAGGTCACGAATTACAGAACGAAAAATATCCCTTCGCAAAGATTTCACCGAAAAAAATAATCGCTGCTGTTGTGGATTTTTAAAATTTACACTTTCGATGACTAATTCCATATTTTTATTCATTTGACCAACAAATTCGATTGTGAACAAGAACCAAAAATAAAATTCATGTTTTTGCAGGGGTCGCTGATTTGAAACATTGTCGTCAAAGTTCAAATCATCTCACGGGCTTTAATCCAGCTGCTTGTTTCACCTTTGATTTACCAAAAGAATTACTTTTCGTTGACGTGACTTCGGCCGAATTGTGGTTCTATAAAGAATCCGATGAGAACGACATTTTCAATCAGACTTTCGTTCTCTCCGAGCTCGATCATTGGGACAAGGGCGAGAGCTTTGAGAAAAACGCCATAATGGGCATTTTCGAAACGTCCATTGGAGGTGAGTGATTTCGATTAAAAATTCTTCGTTTTCTCTTTCGCAACCGATTCAATTGCATTTTTGCAATTGCACAAAATCGAAATCCGTTAATTTTCATGTCGTTGTTGCTTTTTGTGCCTCAAGAGGGTTGGGTCAAGTCGGACGTGCGTTTTTCCTTGAGGAAATGGGTGGAACGACGAAGTTTGAATCATGCGATTCAAATAGCATGCAGCACCTGCTCGATCGATCGTGAAACAGCTCCAGTTTCGATCGAAATTACGTTAAAGCCTTTTTTGGTCATACACACGTCACCGTTGCCCCAAAAAAATCGACCAAAAAGAAATTCAAACTGTCTGCCGGAAATGAAGGAATGCTGTCGCGACGATTTGTACATAAGTTTCGAGGATATCGGTTGGAGCGATTGGATATTACATCCGAGCGGATATCACGCTCATTTCTGTCGTGGCTCGTGCTCGTCAGCGGCTTCTTTGACGATGAGTGGTTCACCGTACAACAACGTAATAAGGGTAAGTTAATGATTTATTCCTCTCGACTCTCGTCGATGCTCAGCCACGGAAATTACACGGTCGTTCAATTTAAACCGAGGTCGAAAACAATGAGGAAATAAAATGTTCTCTCGTATGATCCTGAAGTTTGCATCGTTGGAATGCAACGGAATTCTGTTATTTCTTCAGCAGAATCAATAATTATTATTCAATATTTGGTTCGACCAATAAAACGATTCTCCCTTGCGACCAGAAAACTCAATCGACTCAAAAAATTGCCACGATTTTCAAAATTCAATAAATAATTAATAGAAAAAATGTTTTTCGTTGAGTCTCAACGTTGCAAACTTCAGAGTCATTAAATTTTAGCAAATTCATAATGAATTACCGAAAAAAATTGTGCGTTCGCGGTGCAACAAAAATATGCAATTCAGCCAAAATTTTCTCGGTTCATAGCGAATGGAATGATCCTGAAGTTTCCATCGTTGGAATGCAACGAAATTCTGTTATTTTTGCAGCAGAGTCAATAATTATTATTCAATATTTGGTCCCGCCAATAAAACGATTGTCTCTTGCGACCAAAAAACTCAATCGACTCAAAAAATTGCCACGATTTTCAAAATTCAATAAATAATTAATAGAAAATATGTTTTTCGTCGAGTCTCAACGTTGCAAACTTCAGAGTCATTCTCTCGTGAGCAATTTGGTGTGCAAGAAAAATACGAAAGTGGAAAGTTACGATTGGAAAAATTTGATGGATACATTTTTGCAGAGGTTGTTAACGAAAAAGGGGAACGTTCATCAACGAAGAAGTGAAATAGTGCCGTGCTGTTCGCCAACGCAATTATCGCCGATTCAATTACTCTACGTCGATTCAAACAATACGATAACCCAAAAAACATTGCCAAACATGGTAGTCGAGGCTTGTGGCTGCATGTGAGCCTTAATTATCAATTAATTTCATTTTTGGCTCGTCCACACCCACCGATTCCAACAACTTTCGACTATCCCATTTCCTCCAATTTATTCGGATCGAATTCGTGGCAACTCAATGGCAATTAATCCGAATTTCAATCAGAGGAATTAACGATCGATGAGCGTGGGAGACGGAACTTTGCGTTTTTTTTTACTCTATTTACGTACGTAAACAAGAGAGCCGAAAAAATATCAATACTCACATCCGATTCGATCACACTGAAAAGAAAATTTCACTGAAAAAGATCGATATTTTGTTGAAAACGTTCGACTAAATGTTTTATTTCGAAAAATCACAAAAATTTTGTCATGGCATCGAGAAAAATTCTGAAAAGTCTCATCGAAAACTAAATTTTTGTCATGGAAATCGCAAATTTGGCCGAAAGTTCCGTTGGAAATAAAAAATATTGTCAAAATTACGAAAATTTTGAAAAAAATATTTAGTTCACTTTATTTAACAAAATATCGACGTTTTTTAACAAAATTTGATTTTCAGTGCAACTTCCGAATCGAGATTACGCTGTCAACATTTCATTACAGAGACGAGAATAAAAATAATAGTAAAACTTTTATAAATAATATAGTCATCGCAATAATCAATACGTATAGCATTAAAAAGTGACGAGAGCTATGACCGAAACAGTATTTCCCCCACTCTCCTATTTCGGATAGGAATACTCGATGAAATCATCCAACAAGCAGTTCGCATCGTTGCAACTAAACAAGAATGCTCTCGACTACGTTATAAATATTCCAGAAGACGATTTTTTCGTTCATTTCGTTCGGCTAAATTTGGGATTAACATAAACATTCATTTTTCACTTTAATCAAACGAACACGTAATTTGTTGTGACAACAATGTCGATAGTTCACGGATAGTTGAAAAAAAAGGTTATGTGTGAGACGATACAAAACGAAGCGACGTCGTCAAGAATCGCTGATAATCTTGGAACCTCGATAAACTTAGAATTGAACATCTGATGGAAAATGTCAGTTCAGCCTTTTTTTTAAATTATTTCGAACGAAAAACTTGTGGGTCGAGGCGAAACGATTATGCACTGACTGTAATTTCTCGTGAAAGTGGAAATTCGAATTTTTATCAATTTTTTTTCAGTCCACCGTGAAATATAAGCTCGAACGAGGCGAAATTTGATGGAAATCGATTCAAAAGTTTTCAAAATTTCTCTCCGATTCTCGAAGCTGCTGAAAACTGTTTTCCTTTTAATTCCAATCTTGTGTAACGAACACGGAAAAAGAGAGATTCAACTTGGAAAAACATTGATTTTTTTTTCTTTTTCACGTCTCACCGAGTCAGTGTGAACTAAGAAAGAGAATCTCGCTCAAGGGTTATCGTTTTCAAATTGAAGTTGATCGAGAGTATCTGACGAGCACTGCAAAGTTTTTATCAGCATTGAAAGCTGTGACGCTCGTCTTGGCAATTCAGTGAGCCATCGATTTATGCAACAATGAAAAATTCTAATTTTCCAATTCGTTGAGCGCCCTTGAAAACGTTGATCAGGAAAATTTCAGCAAAAGCGACGTTTTTTTACATCGATATTGATTTGTCAAATTTTACGCAAAATTCTGGCGATGCTTCAGCATTTTCCGAATTTCCACGAGCCAGAATCAAAGCCAAGAAATTTTCGTCCATTTTTCATCGAGATCTCAGAAAATTCGATCGCAATGTGATGAAAAACTTGGAAAATGAAATTCGATATTGATTTGTCAAATTTTACGCAAAATTCTGGCGATTCTTCAGCATTTTCCGATTTTCCACGAGCGAGAATCAAAGCCAAGAAATTTTTGTGCCTTTTTCATCGAGATCGCAGAAAATTCGATCGCAATGTGATGAAAAACTTGGAAAATGAAATTCGATATTGATTTGTCAAATTTTACGCAAAATTCTGGCGATTCTTCAACTTTTTCCGATTTTCCACGAGCGAGAATCAAAGCCAAAAAATTTTCGTTCATTTTTCATCGAGATCTCAGAAAATTCGATCGTAATTTGATGAAAAACTTGGAAAATAAAGTTCGAGATAGAAACAACTAGTTAATTTAACGTATTGTTAAAATATTGTTAAACACGTGCACATTCCGTGCATCAACAATGCAATAATTATTTAAAATGGAGATGAAAGAATAATTAATGTAATTAATTGTAGAGAATATTTGTTTGTTACGATGTAATCTTGTAGGCATTTTCATTCCCGAACAAAACTGATCGAAAATATATATTTTTATGTTTCCGATAAGATTCTATTTCGAGTGACATTAGATAAAATGTATCCTATTCTTATTTATGTTGTGAATGTTTACGAGCATAAGTGATTTAGAATTAAAACTTAAAATGTATTTGAATCAGCGAGATATTCCAAGTTTCGTTAATTATTTATGAATTCTGTATTTATCCTATAACTAAATATACTAATATTTAAAAAATTGTATACACATCGTGTAAAAGGTCGAAAACAATTTGATAAATTAATGCAGTGATTTGAAAGATTCAAAAATCAAATATTTTCTCTTTTTTGTTATTTCGCATGATTTTCAGGAAACGTCGATCACGTTCGCTCGAAATTCCAACCCAAAAAATTCGGATAAATCATTTTTTTCGTAAAATTTCGATTTTTGCCTGAGTTTTTAGAGGAAATAATTATTCATCGAGATCGTGAACCCTTAAAACGCCGATTTTCCCTTCCCCTCCATTAATTTCCTACTTTTTAATAATTGGAAAAAAAGATCGAAAATTTTTAAGTGTAACTTCATTTCGATTTGTCGTCGTCCCAAAACAGTGAGTTTTGCAAACACGATTCTTGACCTCGTAATTTTTTCGCTCGTTCCAGTAACACACAGACTCGTTGAGTTTTGCTCGAGTCTCTCAGTCATTGGACTTGTGTGTACGTGCGCGTGGCACGTACACAGAAGCTCGTGCTCGGTCCCAACACCATAAAGTATTAAAGTCGAACGTACAATGTGTGTTGGCCAAAGCCCTCGATAGTGTACACTCCAAAGTCCGTGACAGAGATTACTTTAATTAAGCATGTGATTGCCTCGAGGAAAAATCAAAATATATAATGACCATCTGTCACTCGCGGTGGACGAGAGAAAAAAAGACGATACACGGAATTCGCGGAACAACGAGACGCTACATCGCGTCCACTGTGACCTTTAACGCTTCGGGACTCACGGATGTTTATTCAATTATCTTAAAGCGAGATTTCGTTCGGCACTTTTACGTAGGGGACAAAAATCACCCACCGAGCACGAAACTCTCGAGAATGCTGTACGCAATAAATGCCGAAAGTTTTTTTTTGGGGGACGACGCGTCGCCCCCTGATCGGAGGGTCACGACGAAGAATTCGCAACGAAAAATATGCGATTTCGTTCGAATTTCGAGGTTTTTGGGTCTGATCGGAATAATAAAACAAATCTAACCATTCCTTACGAAATGTTGACATCGATTTTTCATATAATCGTAACGATCCATGAGAAATTCGCGAAAATGCTGTGTCGAAAAGGATAAACAAAAAATATTCATGCAAAGTCGAATCGGCGCTCACCAAAACTGCGCGAGAGTCATTTTCATTCCACGGTGAACCTCCAATTTGCTAGAAATTCAGAAAGTCCGTCCTCTCTGTTGAATCGCTGGATTCAAACGATCGCAGAAATAAAAGTCAATTCTGCTGCGATCAACTTGCGTGGGTCCGGGTCCCTCGGCCTCGGCACGAAGTAAATAAAAAGTGAAGCGTCAGAGCGTCTGTTGTTGATCTCGAGAATCTTCTGCCGAAGCAGCCGCTGACCCGTAGCGGCGAAGTTGTGAACTATAAATTTCGTGCATCGCCGCACGAGATGCTGCGCGTCGAGTCGTCGCGTCCTCTGTCGGTAAGGTCTTGGGCGGAGGAAACTGTTGTACCGACTGCAGGTGTAAAAGAGACACAATCGACAAATTTTTTGTTGCGTTCCGGTTCGCATAAATCGCATTGAGCCCGCAATTGGATGAAGTTTCGTCCCGAAATCGAAAATCAACAAAATTGAATTAAAATCGACGGTGCAAACTGACAAGTACGAATAATTGATCAACCCGGAAAACATAAAGAACGGAATTTCGGTTGCATCTATTTGTAACATTGTAACACGACGCACCGGCGACCGGTTGTCGAGTGTTCTTAAACGCCGGTCGGCGTGTTGTCCGAGTCCCAGAGAATTTTCGCTGCTGCGCGAATCTCCGTCTCGTTATAACCTCACACGGTACGAAGTTTAGCATTCGCTCTCTTTGCAGCTCATCGAGATTCATTATTTTTCTGTAGCAAATTCCCCGCGTGTTTGAAGTACACGATCGTTTTTTTTGGCATTTATTCGCCGGCACAAACACGCAGAAGCGCTCAGGCCTCATTTTCACTGCTCAATAAACTCGCGTTGCAAAAAACAATTAACCCTGCGACATCCATATGCTTATGCGGGTCGTGTGTGCGGCTGTGGTTTTGTACGCGCTGTATGAAACCACGGAAATAGAATCTATTGAAATCGAGCAAGTTGGTGTTAATCGGTGAAAATAAAAGTGAAAATAAAAGAAAAACAGATCGCGTTCGTTCTGACTCGATCAAAATAAAACAAAAAGAAAATAAATAAGTAGAAATTTCGATCGAGAGAGAAATTTGCGAGCTGTCATTCGGCAATTCTCGACTTTCCGCAAATTTTGACGTCAGTAAAACTTGATCAGTCCAGATATAACGTTCGTCAAAAAGTTCTACAAAAACATCGTCATTTTTGAAAAAAAAACCATTTTCACTCAAATTTCATGCGATTTTTCAGATTCGCGTCAAAGTAAACAAACATGGTTGTGCTCAGTAATTTCGTTGCGCCGCAAGAAGGCATCAGGCACGAAGAACCAAACACAACCGTTTACATCGACGACAGAGAAATTGGCAAAGGCACTCTGTACATAACCGAAAGGTAATTAAACCAATTAACGAATCAATTTCAACAATTAACTTATTAATCAAATTCTCCCGCAATCATTTTCTCATTAAACTTTTTCTACACCATGATGCTGAAGTTTGCAACGTTGGAATGCAACGAAAAATATTTTATTTTATTTTTGATTCGTTCAATTTTCAATTCCATCCAAATTTTCCGAGCCGATAATCTTTTCGGGTGGCACAAACTGATTATTTTATCATCGTAATTACATTCTGCATTTAAATCATTATTTTTGCCAAATATAAAAAAGAATTTCGTTTCATTCCAACGATGCAAACTTCAGAATCATTCCTACACGTTAATTCAATATTTTTGGACAAATGAAAACGTTTCGCTTCCGTTTCTTCGGCCAGTATCGTCTCTTGGGTAAACAACAGTACGCAGCAAGGCTTTTCCCTCGAGTACCCGCACATATCGCTTCATGCAATATCGCGAGACCAAGTGGTCCATCCCAGGCCATGTCTCTACATCCTGGTGGACGCCAACGTCGACTTACCCGGTGACTAAAAAGCCAGAATCCTCAAAATATGATGCTGAAGTTTGCAACGTTGGAATGCAACGAAAAATATTTGATTTTATTGATGATTCGTTCAATTTTCAATGTCATCCAAATTTTCCGAGCCGATATGCTTTTCGGGTGGCAAAAATCGAACATTTTATCGTCGTAATTACATTTTCCATTCAAATAATTATTTTTTCCAAATATAAAAAAGGAATTCCGTTGCATTCCAACGATGGAAACTTCAGTCATCTCTCAAAACGGGATTTTTTGGGGAAAAAATAGTTGAAAATGATTTTTTGATCTTTGCAGATGGTCAAATGACACAAAATGATTATATCAGCGTCGGGGACGAGGACGAACCCGAGGAACCACCCATGACCGATATCATGTTCACTCCTGACGACACCAACAACTTGGAGCCAATGTTTCAAGCCATGAGCATATGTCAAGCTTTGCATCCGGATCCACAGGACAGCTTTTCAGATGGTAAATTAAGCGAACGATAAACAATCAGAAAAGCACGTGGCAAAGATGAATTTTGCACTGAATAAAGTTCGATCGCATTTCCTTCGAATTTTACTCAATTTTTTGTGCTTGTTTTTATGTTTTTGTTACTTTTTTGCTGTCGTAGCTGAAGAAGATATTTACGAGGACGCGGAAGACGACGATTTCGAGTATTACGAAGTTGGTGCGGGCGACGCACCGTTCATTATCCCTGCAGGTAAAAAAACCGTTTTTTATCAAAATGAAAATCTCTATTCGCATGACTCTGAAGTTTGCAACGTTGAGATTCAACGAAAAACATTTTTTCTGGTGATTATTTATTGAATTTTGAAAATCGTGGCAATTTTTTGAGTCGATTGAGTTTTTCGGGCGCAAGAGACAATCGTTTCATTGGCGGGACCAAATATTGAATAATAATTATTGGCTCTGCTGAAAAAATAACAGAATTTCGTTGCATTCCAACGATGGACCTTCAGGATCATTCCATTCGCTATGAACCGAGAATATTTTGGCTGAATTGCATATTTTTGTTGCAACGCGAACGCACAATTTTTTTCGGTAATCCATTATGAATTTGCTAAAATTTAATGACTCTGAAGTTTGAATCGTTGAGATTCAACGAAAAGCATTTTTTCTATTGATTATTTATTGAATTTTAAAAATCGTCGCAATTTTTTAAGTCGATTGAGTTTTTCGGGCGCAAGAGACAATCGTTTCATTGGCGGGACCAAATATTGAATAATAATTGTTGACTCTGCTGACGAAATAACAGAATTTCGTTGCATTCCAACGATGGAAACTTCAGGATCATTAAAATTTATTATTCTGGCTGTTTACACAGAGCAAATTGCGAGTCACAATGGGACCGAAGTGGAGGAGAGTATGGACGTGGAAGCTGGACAATTCGAAGACGCGGAAGAAGAACCATAAATAATTAAGTTGAAAAGGATGGAGGGAGCTTTTGAAACGGCTACTGGCACTTGCGCTTATTATTTCAATTAACTTCAACATTGACTCGTCTTCGTAAGTCACACCCGAGCGAATATGTTCTCAAGACGTTCCCAAATCGTCGTGCGAAAGTTTTGTTGTCCCACTTCCTCATCTCCTCTCGAGAAAACATGCTCCAAGCACTTTATTTATATTCATTTTGTACTCGATAATTATTTCTTAGGATCGAATAAATAGCACACTAAAGACCGCCCAATGGATGAATTTTCTTCTTGGTATGACCGCTCAATCATTTTTTTTTTATTTTGGGAGAAAGAAGAAAAATAGAGTCGAAACTTTACCAAATTCTTCAACATTTTATTCGATAAAATTTGAGTTTTTGCTTGTTTTTTGTTCCAAGTCGATGCGAGAAGTTAAACTTTCAACGAGATGTTTCGTACCTAAGAAGAGTGAGAATGAAAGATACGAAAATGGTATAATTGGGTGTTGAGAAATCCATAGAACGGCGCACAACTTATCACAATGAATCTCGTTCAGAATGCCGCACGAGAGTGAAAAACTAATTACAATGTTTCTCGTGATTCGAAAGATTCTTTCGTGTGTGGTGGGCCTGGAAGAATCAGGACAAAAAGAAGGGCAGGACTCGAATCATGAGCGAGAATGATAAAATCGTATTTGTTGCTTTTTCGATCGTTCATCGAATTTTCTTCGGGCCGAAAATGAGGTCGGCATCGGGTGCGCCTTTAGGATGATTGTACTTTTGTCTCCGTTCTCTGTTCAAGTTAACGGTGACTGGTCGCGTGCCTTGGTTTATGGTTTCCTGATAGTCTTCCTCTTCCTGTCGCTCTGTGATGTTCAAGGTCAGCCTCTTGACACGTTCCTTCTCCTCTTTTTGTTCCTGCTCGCGATTACGAAGGTTGAGAGCGAGTTCGGAGGACACAGGAACCGCGAGATTTTTGTACTGTTGTTTGTTTCCTTTTCTGAGCATGAGGACAAAGTCCACGGTCTTGGTGTCGGCCGGCACCTCGTGCAACTGCTCGTAAGTTTTTTTCGTGCTCTTCACGTGGAGCGGGACGCTGATGTCGACCTGTTGGGGCTTGACCGCGTCTCGCATGCGATCCTGAATGTTGTCGGAAACGATTTTATCGAAGGCCGAAAGAAAATCATCGTCTTCGGGACAATTGACCCTTTTAGGACCGGATGGCAGAGCGGCGTCGAGCTCGGAAGCGTCCATCACGACTCCCGTGGCTTCGTTGCAACCCTGCGAAAGACTCTGGTCGCCTTGAGTGTTGTCCTGCGTGCCTTGATTCTCATCGCGGTCGACGAACCAATCCTCGTCCGATTGGGCCTCGGACAAATCCTCGGCTTCCTCGAAGTGCAAATCTCCCATGGCCTTCGCATCGCCACCTCCGTTCCCACCAGCGCCGAGAACGTTGCCAGGCTCTTCTTCCACTTCCGGTATGACTCCCATTTCCGTATCTTGATCAGGAGCCGCGTCCTCGCTCATATTTCCCAGACTCGGGTACAAATTAGCTCGCAATTCTTCAATCGCGCTCTGGGACTCTTTGTAACTCTGGAAAATCTGCATCTTCGGTCTCAACATCGATAATGTGTCTCTGTACATGTAATCGATCCCTATTGGGAAAGGATTCTCGCTCGTCCAAATAGGATCGGTGTATTTGAAGAGATAATAATTCTGGAAAAATATCAAGAAATAATCGAGTTTCTTTTTACTCGAACCACCGCTGAAATATTGTCCGCACGTTTCCAGCAACGTGCACACGAGTCTTATGCGAAAAAGATGCTCCGGTGGATCCAGGGGACTTGGAACTGCGTGATCGACGCTCACGCCGAAAGTAATCAAGAGATAAAGCGTACGAAATATATCGCCGCTCTCTACCATACGATAATTGTACAATTCCCCAAGATATTTCACCATCGCGACTCTGCGTTGATTGTATTTTGGCAGATTCATTTCCATGCAGAGCCTTATGTCCTCGAGGACTCCGTCCACGACGTAAGGCCCTACGAATTCGTAATGAGCGACCAAGCCAGCCAACAAACTCCCGACGCAACGAATATTCAAGTACTTCACGTTGTAAGCAGCGGTCAAACATTTGATCGCGTAACTCGCGGTGGCGTCGTCGTCCCAGTCCAACTTTCTCATCCATTTCAAAACTTTGTCCGTATTAGTCTTGGACAAATCTTGATAGAGCAATTTTCTTATGAATTCGTGAATCGGTGGTCTGATTTTTTTCGACATTCCCACTGTCGATTCCGGTGGATTTACGAAATAATAAGCGTTCTCGATTATCGTTACGTAACGGGAATCCAGCGCGGTCACTGCTTTTTTACGCATCATTTGCTCCAGATAGACTTTTGTTCGCTGATGAGAATCTGGCGAACAAAACAAATATCTGCCGCATATTTCCAACAGATTGCACGTCATTTCTATGTGATGATGAGTGAAATCATGCAGCAATACTTTCAGACAATACAACGCTTCGATCTTCGAGTAGAGCTTGAACTTTACCAACTCGCCGATATAACGAACTACTTTTACTTTCGACTCGATGTTGATCTGGTCTTTTTTGCGCACGTGGTATTTAAAGTCGTGCTTGAGCATCGAGCACAAATCGTTACCCACGTCCGGCATCACCGGATAAAGAATCGCTACCAATCGCGAATAAAAAGGCAGGAGATCGAGGCGGATCCTTGACACGCCGAACAACGCTTTTATGAGTTTTTTCTTGTTGTGCTTCGTGTTGAGATTCATGAGAAAATCGACCGCGGCGTTGTCGATCATCTCGCGATTTACGCAGTTTGGTAAATGCGTTAAAAACGCATCGAGCATTATTTTGTTGCTGATATTCGCCACCTGCGGCTCTTCCAACTCGGGCTCTGCTTCTTCCGCGACTTTTTCTATTTCTTCCAACTCGTCGAATACGATTTCTTCGTCCAGACTCTCTTCGGTTATCAGCGCCGTCGCGACCGGCTCGTTCTTCAGCACGTTCGACTCTTTCGGGTACGAACCCGGCATGAAAACCGTCAAGTCAGGCATCACTTCGTAAAACCTTCGAGTTTCTTCGTCCCCCCACATGTCTTCCATTATCCCGTTGTCCTCGCTCTCGCTTATCATCTTCAAACTCTCCTCCGCTTCCGCCCTGACCTCGGCATCCACCGGCAACTCCGGCATTTTCTCGTCCAGCGTATCGGCAAAGTTCTGCACGCTGGTGACGAGCCTTTCGTACGATAATTGGAGCGATTCGAGTTTTTCTTTCCTCTCGGTGCTGAGCTCTCCGCGCGTTTGCAATATTTTACGATTCTGCTTCTCAAAAGCTTGCAACTCTTTGTGCTCCTTTAGCAAATGTTTGCATAGAGAATTGTAATAGTCGCGCAAAAGAGTACGAACGTTTTGTTGCTTGTCCGGAGACAAAAGTTTACTGCGCGGTAACGGCATTTCCAACTTTTCCGACAACTCGCGCACTCGCCTCGGCACCAATCCCGCGTAATCCTCCCCGCAGTGACGACAAAAACTCAAAATTATGCTGGCGTTGTTGTGCTCCTCTTTGTCCATGTTGATCAAAACCGTCAACACCGAACCGAGGAGCGACAAACCTTGCTTGTGCGTGAAAATACCGGCGTTGACGAGCTCCGCGTAAAATCGCAAATCGACTCTGAGTTTGCTGGGATTGGCGATTTTCTCGCCGACCTTGAGACTCAGAGCTCGCTGCCAGTTTTCGAAAAAGTGACTCGAAAATTCCGCGTAATTTTGGTGCATGAAACTACAAGCTCGGACCGCCGGATTGACGTCTGTCATTTTGAGCTTGGCGTCCACCAACGCTATCGCTATTTCGCTTACGTACTTTGTTAAATTCAGATTCGCCATGTCCTTCAAAAACACATCCAATTGCGTGGCGCTAAAGTTTTTCAATTTTTTAACCAATGTCGTGTTTTTTTTCAAATTTGAATCGAGCTTACTGAAATGCGAATCCGGGGGCCGTGTCACGTTTAAATTCGACAAACGAATCTCCTCTTTCGACGCCAATCTCTGCTCCGTTTCCTTGATGTAATCCAACAAATATTGACGATCCTCCTCCGATGGAACCTCCACGCAATCACCAGCTTCTCCTCCTTCACCCTCGACGGCCATCTCGCCGTCCGTCATTCTTCACACTTCCTCGGGATTTTCACTCACTTTTCACTTTTGGACAAGAATTTTCGATTTTTGAGGTTATGTTGACCTTGTCACACCGCAGTCCCAGATAATCGGGAATACGATGTTGGCAAACTGTTCATCATTCACGCAGAGATTCGATGCCGCGATATCTTGACACAATTCCCAATCGATTTTTGCTTATTTTATTATTCAACGATTTATTTTACGCTAAACCTCGAACGTTTTCTGTACAGCAAGAACCCCAATTCTTTTTGTTATTGTGCGGCATGTGTCCATCAATTTTCTCATCGTCGACGCGATTTTTACTTCAATTCTGAATAGCATTTAAAAATTTTTGTAGATGGCGTCGAGCTCGCGTACATCGAGGCGCGCGAGACGACCTTGCCGATTGAATTATTCAATAATTATAGAAATTGTGCTCCTCGCAAACATAAAAAACACGTTTGCGCGGATTTTATTTTATCGCGGACAACAAATTCTCATCAAATTCGATTTTCGCTCAATGACCGAAAGACTTTCTAGCCATTCGTACATAAAAAAAATCCCTTGAACTATGTCCCATGGATTTGTAATTGCAGTTTTTCTACTGTACCATCAGTCGAGTGTGATCGAAAAGTTACAAAAAGCGTCACAATAAGGACCGAGGTCGCTAGTATCTCGAAATGCAGTCTGAAATACTGCGAGTTTGCATGTGAAGGATAATGTGCACACAAGTTGAAATTTGTACTTTATTAAACGCGTAGTTTTTGTGGTTTTCGAGTGTCCTGTCAACGCCGGGAAGTTTTTCGCACAACAACGAAGAATCGGTATCGTTGATTGGAATATTTTTCATTTACTTCGTAGCGTTATGTTTCGAGAGAATTTTTTTATTGTCGATTGTCAAACGGTCAACGAATTCAGCAAAAAACTGCGATGGTTTAGGAACTATTTTCGATACCGCGAAATAATTCCCTCAGAGTTCTCGAACTCTTCGTATTTCCTAAACGCAGCAGGCCGCATAGAATGCGCGAATAAGCTCCCCAGCAGTACGTTTTGGGGTAAATAATTCGCGCGTGTCGTTCTTGTTAAAAACGCAGCCATAGACACGCGCAATGCCCTTTTTTTCGCGATAAATACAAAAGTTGGGCAGTTTTTCCAAATCTTCACAATTTGGGTGTCCCCTCGATAATTTCGGTATTTATGGGATCAGGAATTTGCCGCTGTATCACACTGACACAGATACGTTTTGGATAGATCGAGTCCACAGCTGTTCCTCGACATGAGACTCGTGCTCGATAATCCGCTTATGCTAATGCACCAGATTTTGCTCTTTTTTGGAAATACTATAATCTGACGGGGCATTACGAACAGAGAGGGCACGACAATTTAGCCACAATCTATATCTATACATTCGTATCGTTTTAATACACGATCGATATAAAAATGGCTATTACGAAAATATACGATTTATCCATGCTTTCGAAATCTCAACCACCTCATTCTTTATTGAAATTTGATCATAACGCGGAAACGATTAATAGCGCGATTTTGTAACTTTCCGTAATCAAAATCGCCACAGCTGAGTCTTGTTTGCAATCAATTTTCATCCGCTCACCGATCGCAAACAAAATCGTCGACCATCAATGACGCTGACGTTTGCAACGTTGGGCTGCAACGAAAAATACTTGCTCTATTAATTTTTCGTACCGATTTTGGGTTTTGATCCTAAAAAATATCGTTTTATTGTCCTAATCAAATATTTCATGAGAATCTCGAGACCTGCTCAAGAAAAAACGGAATTTCGTTGCATTCCAACGAATGCAAACTTCAACATCGTCAGTTTCGATAATCGACGACAAAAAAATCAAGTTTCGATACAAAATTTCGAGAATCAGGCAATTATCGTGAAAAAAACTAATGACCAGAGAAAAGTGCGGGCAAAACTGCAAACCAACGGATTTTTTCGCCATGGAATGCCGTACAAAGAAAATCCCAAACTGCGATTCGTTCGAATCGTACGCGACGACACTCGGCAAACGATTTATTTGCGCCCTTTCTCTCTCGCTCTTTCAAATGCCCCAATATTCCGCAAGTTATTGGATCAAAGTGTTTTGCGGAAAGATTACAAGTTACAAATTAGGCTCATATATTAAGGGATTAAGACTTGCAGGTCGTACGAGTCTCGAAGCAGGAAAATAAAATCGGGGCCTGTGCAAACAGAGAAAGATTCGTTGAATGCTCGATTTTCGTATTGTCCGCTATTCCGATCCTTTTCGTCGTGCATGCAACGCATTCAACACGTTTAATCTTATGAATTATTGCCAAATGTGTATTGCCTGTAATCTGCATTTTATTGGTCCATGAATTACGACGTAACAACTGATTAAATAATCGAAAATCGTGTGATTCACATAAACAATGAAAATCTTCAAATCACAAGAAACTAAATAACTAAAAGGCGACAATTTTATATCATTTTATGCTAAAAATTAGCAAGAAAAACAAATAAGAGCTTTGGATTCAGAAAAATGATGACTCTGAAGTTTGCATCGTTGGAATGCAACGGAATTCATTTGTATCTTTGACAAAAATAATTATTGAAATGCAAATTGTAATTACGATGATAAAATGATCGATTTTTGCCATTCAAAAAGCATTTTGGCTCGAAAAATTTGGATGACATTGAAAATGGAACGATTCTTCAATGAAATTAAATATTTTTCGATGCATTCCAACGTTGCAAACTTCAGCATCATGAAAAAATGGCATGAATTTTTAATTTTTCCAATATTTTTCCAATATTTCATCAACAATCGACAATCAAGCACAAAAGCCCTTATTGGAGCCTTCAACGACATAAGTGAATTACGATTTAAGGTCGCGTGATGACGTCCGCCACTCGATTATGAAGACAAAACTTGGACGACGGCACGCGTCATCCACCATATGCACGAGGCCGTGTACCAAATCGAGTTTGACTGCAGAATCAAATTGAACACATACGTCTGTAAATTCGCTATGCTTCGATTTCTCCATTTTTTTTCTGCTCGCGTTCTTCGTGCGACGTGCTTGCAAGATATTCCTCTTTTTTATCTGCCAAGTTCTCTGTTTTTATGCGCTCGTGTGTGTTTTTCGTTCGAAGGCCCGAAGAATTGACGTCGAATTGCGAATCAATTAAAAATGAACTCTGGGCTGAAGGCAGGTCATTATTTGTTTACAATGACATTTTACTGAGTAACTTGGGGTGTGGGATAAAAATGGAAAGGACGCGACGAAAGCAAGGGTTGCAACCCTCGGGCTTGAATTCTTCTCGGTATTATTTCACCGAATGCTCGTGTGTGTGAGTGCATTTGGTCATTTTTCTCTTGTATCGGTTCGTCTTGCTCTCTCGGGCGTGTTTTTCGCACCAGAGATTCGAGGATCGTGGACTCTGCTCCGTGCTCACCCCGAGAAGAAACATAAAAAAAACGAGACTTTGGCACATATCCACCCGTCGCGCCTTGTAATTTATCGCGAACTAAGCTTTCCGTGACTAAGTTAGCGTGTCCAAATCGGAGATGTCCCCTTGCTACCAACTCTTCGGCTATACAATAACCGAGTACCACTCGAAATAACAGCGTATGCTTTGCCCAAGAGAGAGAGAGAGCAAGACACGATTCTCTGTGTCATTCGAGTTTACATTTGCGACGGGGGCTTGGAGCAATATTGTCAGCTCTTCTGACGATTTGATACGCGTTAAACTGCCTGAAACGTCGTTGCTGATGCGCGTCAGCGAGATAATATTTTCGAGCGCTCCTTCAATCGGTACATCGAAACTTTGCATTTCAAACAATGCGCTGAATACGTTTCTCATGGATTATTATCACGATGAAAAATACAAAATGAAATTTTCATTTTTTACGCCGTTTTTCGAGCCATTTTTTCTCATTTTTTGCCTGTGCACGGCTGGGCGGTCACCCAACCGAGTATCGGCCTCGCCCGGGACTGCATTCTCAATTGAAAGTAACGCGTGAGCTTCAAGTTAAGAATTTACTGGAATTTTAATGGAATTTCAGCTCCAAAAGAATTATCGCTCTTCGGGCAATTAGTGAAATTTATTGGAGCGATTAAAATCGAAGGAAATGGCGCGGAGTGGGGGTGGGGAATAAAAATTGTAGTTAAGCCGCGAATCTTTGCAGGTTGGCGAAGAAAAAAGAGGAAAATGGTGTTGAATGCATAATTTGGAAAAAAAAGTTTAGTTAAATGATCCGTAAAGCTGAATTAAGTGTACGAGCGCATCATAAAACGTCAATAAATGATGCGTACGGGTAAAACGTAATGGACCACACGGAACGACGCGTTTAAGCACGAGATGCGATGGGCAAGGAATAAAAATGAACAATCGCGCGCGGCAGAAGTAAAATGAATATCGCCACAAGCCACCAATCCATTATACACACACGCGGCTCGTAATTCTCAAATGAATATCACGGTCCATTGACCAATTACTTATTTCCACGATTCCACGTTTTTTGTTGTTCGAAATCGGTGAAAATTTTGTCGTTTTTCGGGATTCCCTGTCGCGTTCCGTGTCGAGCTCGATCTCTGGGCTCCATGGACCTTTATTTTCTTCCTGCTCCACCCAAAATGAAAGGGAGAGAGAGAGACGAGCTGGGGGTTTGTATACGAGGGTAAAAAAAAAATATCATGCTCCTCGACACGAAAAAGTCGCACCTGGTTATTTCTTTCCATAATATATGTGTGTACACACATGTATCTATATAATTTTTGTAGCAAGACCACATTCGTCTCTACTCAAGATCTTTCGCTTGGAAAATTGCCGTAAAATTGACGCCAGAACTCCATTTTATTTCATTTTTAGGGGAGGATTCCTCTCGCACGCGAGGACAAAATTCCACCTCCTGCGACATGTTTACGGGGCTTTTTTATAGACTCGAGTTCGACATGATAAATACAAATCTTTCCAGTTTAGTTTCTGCACATGCAGCCGCACTGCAAACTTTTCCAATAATTATTATTAAAAAATAAGATCAAAATAAGTCACAGTAAGCAATTTGTTGTTTCCGAAACCGAATTTTTTCGAATCGATTTTTCACGAAATCGAAATATATCCGTTTGCTCGAAGATGAAACGAAATTTCTGGTATTTTCGTTGCTGCAAGGATTTCGTGAACTTTTTTTATGACTCTGAAGTTTGCATCGTTGGAATGCAACGGAATTCATTTTTATCTTTGACAAAAATAATTATTGAAATGCCAATTGTAATTACGATGATAAAATGATCAATTTTTGCCATTCAAAAAGCATATTGGCTCGAAAAATTTGGATGACTTTGAAAATGGAACGATTCTTCAATGAAATTCAATATTTTTCGATGCATTGCAACGTTGCAAACGTCAGCATCATTTTTTTTCTATCCTCGTTTCATATCGAGTTAATGTTACGAAAAGCCCAAAACAAAGCGATTTCTTGGACAGGCATCCTGAGGAGGGTAAAACGTCTCGGAAGTTACTCGAATAACAACGTCGAAGGTTGAGGTACAAACTGGAAAATACAGAGGAAGGGAAATAGTTGCAGGAATTAGCGAGCTCAAGATTGAAGAGCATCCATTAAGGGCCTCGTTATTCAAGGGCGCTATTAATAAGTAGGCGTTACCCGGATTCATTATTCGGCACGTGGCCCTTTTTCCCTACGGGGCGTTTGCCCAACTTAGTAACTTTGTTCGCAGTGTATTTAATTGTTACTCAAGAAAAACTAAGTTACATCATTCTCGTCTATTGTTGCTTTCAGAAAAAACGAGATTTCGAATGATCCTGAAGTTTCCATCGTTGGTATGCAACGAAATTCTGTTATATCTTCAGCAGAGCCAATAATTATTATTCAATATTTGGTCCGGCCAATAAAACGATTCTCTTGCGACCAAAAAACGCAATCGACTCAAAAACTTGCCACGATTTTCAAAATTCAATGAATAATCAATAGAAAATATGTTTTTCGTTGAATCTCAACGTTACAAACTTCAGAGTCATGATTTCGAACTTCCAATAGCCAAATTCGTTTTTCTCGCGAATTCAATTTATTTTTCCCAATCGTTTGATCAAAATTTCATAAAAAATGGAAATATCAAGTGGAAAAAGTTGAAAGAACTGAAACCGAGACGTTTCGTATCAAATATAAATAATAATTTAATTTCTGCTTCTGTTTCAATGTGCGGAGATAAAGTTCTACTGAAAAATCGAGTGAAACAAAAGCGTACCGCACATTTCGTGAAAAAAGCGACGGAAATTTAACGAATTTTCTATGCCGAGAAAGTTTCCCATGGAACGAGTGAATGAATGAATGAATGAATGAATGAACGGAGAAAAAAACTGGCTTCAGAGGGACCGGAGTTTTCCTCGAGTATAAACGAGGCAAGAAGCATTTTTGCCTGTCACGGTTGCTTCATTTTTCGTCTTGCTCTTTAACTCCCTGTGCCCCACGTACTCAAAGGGGAAAAAACGGAGAGAAATAAACTAACGAGACATTCATACAATGTGCTAAAAACTAGAGTTTCTCTTAACGCTGTATAATAACGATAAAAAAAATATCAACGGTAACACGAAATGAACTTTTAATTGGAGTTCCTGAAACGAAAAAAAAAAAACAACGAATCACAAGGATAATCATGAGATTCCAAGAGGATTCGAATAAGTTATCCCGATAAATATCCGTCGCAACATTGAGATCCGAAATTTTCACAATTTTCTAGAACCAGAACAAAATATTTGGTCTCTAAATAAATGAATATCACTCTGAAGTTTGCAATGTTGAGATTCAACGAAAAACATTTTTTCTATTGATTATTTATTGAATTTTGAAAATCGTGGCAATTTTTTTGGGTCGATTGAGTTTTTTGGTCGCAAGAGAGAATCGCTTTATTGGTCGGAGCAAATATTGAATGATAATTCTTGGCTCTGCTGAAGAAATAACAGAATTTCGTTGCATTCCAACGATGGAAACTTCAGGATCATTCCATCCGCTATGAACCGAGAATATTTTGGCTGAATTGCATATTTTTGTTGCGACGCGAACGCACAATTTTTTTCGGTAATTCATTATGAATTTGCTAAAATTTAATGACTCTGAAGTTTGCAACGTTGAGATTCAACGAAAAACATATTTTCTATAGATTATTTATTGAATTTTGAAAATCGTGGCAATTTTTTTGGGTCGATTGAGTTTTTTGGTCGCAAGAGAGAATCGTTTTATTGGTCGGAGCAAATATTGAATGATAATTCTTGGCTCTGCTGAAGAAATAACAGAATTTCGTTGCATTCCAACGATGGAAACTTCAGGATCATTCCATCCGCTATGAACCGAGAATATTTTGGCTGAATTGCATATTTTTGTTGCGACGCGAACGCACAATTTTTTTCGGTAATTCATTATGAATTTGCTAAAATTTAATGACTCTGAAGTTTGCAACGTTGAGATTCAACGAAAAACATATTTTCTATTGATTATTTATTGAATTTTGAAAATCGTGGCAATTTTTTTGGGTCGATTGAGTTTTTTGGTCGCAAGAGAGAATCGTTTTATTGGTCGGAGCAAATATTGAATGATAATTATTGGCTCTGCTGAAGAAATAACAGAATTTCGTTGCATTCCAACGATGGAAACTTCAGGATCATTCCATCCGCTATGAACCGAGAATATTTTGGCTGAATTGCATATTTTTGTTGCGACGCGAACGCACAATTTTTTTTCGGTAATTCAATATGAATTTGCTAAAATTCAATGACTCCGAAGTTTGCAACGTTGAGATTCAACGAAAAACATATTTTCTATTGATTATTTATTGAATTTTGAAAATCGTGGCAATTTTTTTGGGTCGATTGAGTTTTTTGGTCGCAAGAGAGAATCGTTTTATTGGTCGGAGCAAATATTGAATGATAATTATTGGCTCTGCTGAAGAAATAACAGAATTTCGTTGCATTCCAACGATGGAAACTTCAGGATCATTCCATCCGCTATGAACCGAGAATATTTTGGCTGAATTGCATATTTTTGTTGCGACGCGAACGCACAATTTTTTTTCGGTAATTCAATATGAATTTGCTAAAATTCAATGACTCCGAAGTTTGCAACGTTGAGATTCAACGAAAAACATATTTTCTATTGATTATTTATTGAATTTTGAAAATCGTGGCAATTTTTTTGGGTCGATTGAGTTTTTTGGTCGCAAGAGAGAATCGTTTTATTGGTCGGAGCAAATATTGAATGATAATTATTGGCTCTGCTGAAGAAATAACAGAATTTCGTTGCATTCCAACGATGGAAACTTCAGGATCATGAATGAATGAATATCGAACGGAGATAAAAGGCAAAAGATGAATTAGCAGCAAAACAGTAACAGAGTTCGCTTCTCCATTGAGTCCAAGTTAAGAGAAGGGCCAAGAAGGGAACGACATCGTAATTCCGCGGTATATAAGAAAGGAAAAGAAAGAAAAAAAAAAGACGCGAAAAATCAGAGGAGCAGAATCGTAAAAACTTTTCAAGCCAAAGAGTATTATAAAGAGAGTACATTGTTCAAGGTTATGACGTAGTAAATGCGCTTATATTCTTATGCTCTTATATTCTTATGGGGAGATTTCTCGTTGCCGAGTGACTGGACATTGAAATTTTTCTATGGCACGCATTTTTTTTTCCCGGCGGTATCATTACCGGTATTATGATATTCTCACGGCTGAGATGCATCTTGAATTGTGGATACGCGGGTCCAAGGCAAAAGGGCGTATTCACAGTGTATTTCAAGATTTTTTCGACGCGTTTATGCTTCTGGGTCAGTTGGAAAACTCTATACATATATTCATGGACTGTGTGCATCATAGAAAAAGTGGCCAAGAGCAGAGGCGCAGAATCCCGGCGTCTGAATCACTGTGGTTAACAAACCGTGGGGTATCCATGGACCAGGCAAACTCACCGCTATGTCGAAATGTATATATGTATATAATCTCTTCTCTTGAGCGCGTGTCAAAACACAAAATAGCTCTCTCTTTCGGTTGCCTCGAGCGTGCAACGATCCCGGATAAATCGAAGGGTAAAGTGGCGAGGGGATGGAAAAAAAAAGAAATGCTACAACGATGCTTTATATACATGTGAAACGGACCAATAGCGGGTGAACAACTGCGAAATTACCGAATGATCCACGCTACGATGATCCTCATGTCGTGTGCCTACATTTTCGATGCTCTCTTCTCGTTATTGTTGCAAACAATACGTCCCGAAAGAGAGAGAAAGAGATCGACAAACAAGTTCGCAAAACACTGAAACTTCGAGTACCATTATCTTGACAATGGGCCATTTAAAATTTTCGGAACGAAGCTAAAGTTTTACGCGTGTAATTTCGATTCCTCTGGAAAATCAAGATCTTGATATTTTAAACTTTCTTATTTGTTGATGATCCCTCAGTTTGGAATCGAATTATTTCAATGAAGTGACGTGGTAGTGAAGGAAAAAGAGTTTCAACGAGTATTTACCATTCCCATGATTATCTCATGGTTTTCTTTTCGTTTTTTTTTTTTTCAAATTCTTTTATTGCTGACCGATCGCGTGTGTGGCTGATGTGGACTGAATGGAGCAACACTCCATCTCACTCTATCGCTTTCTTCGTATCTCTTTTTGCTCATTCTTTGTCCTACGGCAAAGAGCATAAAAAAAAGTCTTGGGTCGGCTTCTTAAAGGATGCACTTTTCCCGAAGCGGTGAAATGAGCCGAGCTAATTTCTTGAAATGGGGAATCGCTTGCCACTGAAGAATGGGCAAACTATCGCGGGGAAAGGAGTAAAAACGAGATTTTTCCTTGCCATCGCGATCTCACAACCGTACTTTATCGATGTGGCGAGATTCACGGGTTTTTCTTTTTCCTCGTATCGCTGGAAAATCACGGAAACTTTTTATTGTCATATCGATTACATCTCGAGTTTCTCTTTTTCTACAAATACGACACGTGCATCTTACAGCGCACGTGGTGGATTTTTTGTCGTTAAATAAGGAAAGACTTTATTTGGTGAAGGTTTTTGTGTCTCCGACGTACGAATATTTTTTTTACATCCATAAATGTCGCGTTTCATGAAATATTTCATTCTCGTTCGTCGTATGACGCGCGCCAACAAAACTTCGAGAACTCCTTCATGCTCGAAACTTTCAAAGGCTGCTCCAGGCATCTTCTCAGTTTACTTTTTCCATTTACTCAAATCTCTCGCTTTTGAAATTCGCCCGGCAAATTCAAGTGATCTAATATCAGCATGGGCGCGGTTCGTACTCGCGGAAGCACTTTTCATTCATTTTTCCATAAAAATTTACGTCGGCAAAACTTTAACGTTTCCACCCTTTCTGCTTTTGCATATCTGTGCGGAAAACATGTAGGAATTCATGCACGAGTTTACTCTCATTGTCGTCAAACGTATACGCAGTGTTTGGAGAACTCGCATAAACCTATTCTGCCCTTGCATTACCCTCTCTGTCCCTTTCCCTCTCGAGGGATGATTCATCCGTCGTATTCCTTGCTTGCAGTGGGTTTCCATCAAATTGCTTTCTGGCCAACATTCCGTCGTTCCAAATTGAACAAAAATACGTCAAACCCTGTGACGATTCATGGAGATGAGATCAAAATTCCAAACGCGTAACATTTTCCGACAAAGTTCAATGTTTTATGGCGAATACCATGAGAAATAAGAAACATCGTGCTGCATTGTTCATCGCAGTTTCGTGCTTCGATGGCTCGGCAGAAATTCATATGGGAATCGCTGAAATTATATTTATATATGCGAAAGTTTGGAGATAGAAAAAGACCATGAAAGCCCATGGATTCATGGCAAGAGCGAAGGGAGGGGAGCCATAGAAAAGTCTCTGCAGACATTTCAACCTCCTGAAAGTATCGTGAAGGGAACCACGCCCCCTGCACGAGATGAAACATCCAATGAGATTGCTATTCCGGTAGAATGAGTATCATAGCGAAAATTGAAATAGTAACCCCCTTAAACAGACCTCGATGTATTAGACACGTCCAAGTTTTATGACTGTACCAATAATACGATGGATGCGCCTATGTGTGTGTCTGAATTTCATACAAAAACAGTGGAAGCAACAGAGGGAAGGGGAAAACTCGGTGCCCAAGGGTTAAAGTCCTTCGATGCATCCCCATTCGAACCCCGTGCTTTTTTCTGTCTCTTCTGCCCTCTCCCTTCTTCTCCCTCAATCGTCACCCTCAAGGGTTCCTATTTATTATCGCACTGTCCTTTTCTCTCCCCCCATCTACACCCTTAAGAGCTCGTATTTATTATGTCCGACAGGCATATGTTCTCTCCCTGCATTATTTCGAGACCCGCCAAATGAGATAATATTACCCATGATTTTGTGATGCATCGACGCCACCACCGTACCCATTCACGACGTACATGTCTCGCCGCGAAAAAACGGGTTTCCACATCCCCATTATGGGCTTAATTTTGTTTTATTCCGATACTCGTATCAACTCTTAATTTTACGTTCAGTCGACAGTTTCGAAATAATTAGGACACGTCTTTCTCATTAAATCGAAAAACTGTTTGATAATATGACGTTGAAGTTTGCATCGTTGGGATGCAACGAAATTGCATTTTTTCTTAACCAGAGATTTTAATTATTATTCAATATTTGCTCTGGACGATAAAACGATTCTCTCTCGCTATCCAAAAATTTCATCAATACGAAAAATTGCCATGATTTTCAAAATTTAATAAATAATTGATAGGAAAAATATTTTTCGTTGAATCTCAACGTTATTCGGAATTTTCAATCGATCGGAAAATCTGCGAGGTTTTTTGAAACATTTTTTTATTTATTCGAAAATTAAATATAACGACGCCAACGTTTTTGATGCGATTTTGATTCAGATTTTTTGAACTGCATCGTCATTTTTTTTATGTCGTGACAGTTTGAGTGAATTTGAATCTTTTGGAAGATAAAACGTGGACGGCACATGAAAAATTTACTGGTGTCCGTTCTGCATAGTCCGAAATTTCAATATGAATTTTTATTTCTCGTTTCAATGTACTTTCTGTACCGATACAATATTAAAATCCATAAAAGTTACATGAGCAGGTGCTGCGGGTCGTTTGGAACACGAGCGAGCCAATGTCGATGACTTTCTGTTCATTATAAACGTCAATTTTCCGCCCCGTGGATACAAAAGGGTGAATCGTGACCCGACCAATTGGCAAATCGATTTCATATTACGGGAGAATTAATTTGGAAAAAGAAAACGGCGTAGTTCATTTGCGTTTGTCGGAACCTCAACAGCTGTGCAAATTATTCGCGGACTAACGATGAATATAAACGTGGTTTTCGCCGGTTTATTTATAACAATTTTAAACGTCATATTTAATGACGCAATAAATACCAATTTTGTAACTCTTCCGACCTTTTTTCGAAATCCCGGAAATCCCGAGGATTTCGAACGATCATGGCTTAGCTTTGAACCGAGTTACAAAGATCCATTGGAGGGATTTCGGAAAGGAGTTTTACCGACTTAAAGAACGCTCGCGATCTTATCTCTATTTTTTATTTCGATTGGCCCTATCGCTGGACGAGCCTTCTAAAATGTCACAGAAAAAACATCGAGGGGCAATAAAATGCAGTCGAATGATTTCCCGGTGAACCGAATTTCGCGTCCTAGGTTTTGAAAAAATGAAGAATTAATGCTTTTCAAGGGAAAAGTGCCGGAAAAATGTTCATTTTGCTTTTCGCGACGATTTTTTTTGGCATGGGCAGAACCGTCCAAAATTTCGACATAAAAATTGCCAGTTTGAAATTAGTTTGACCGGAAAAATGATTTGCAGGAAAAAAATGGAGAAATGATAGTTTTTCCAGCAACTGCCGAGACTCACCGCAAATTTTTGACGTTTGAATATTTTTTTTTTCTTCGCGCGTTCCCCGGTCGGACGTTCGCGTTGAATAATTGAAGCAAAAGTCAGGCAGACTAATGTGCTTTGATGAAACGTACTAATACGAGAGATCGCCACCCGACGAATTAGCCCCCGCTTAGAGCTTTGAAGAGATCGAGAGGCTGGTTTTCGTCCCTTGGGAGAACGGAGGGTACGCGTTCGGGGGCACCCTCTCGAAAAAAGGGCGGTTCTCCTCGGACAAAAGGGACCCCCATAGAACGTCAGTTCCAACCCCTGGGTGGAGTTTGCGTCCCCTTATATATTAAGGGCACGGGGGTACGATTCATCTCAGAACTCGGTACGGAACCGAGCAGTGAACATCCCTCGATATTTCTCTTCACTCGATCGGATAAATCTTCAGCTCCAAGTTTATTTTTATCGTCAATCAAAAAGTTGTTCGCCGTAGTGACAATTATTGTGGGATTACTGTGAAAATTGTGGAAGTTGCACGAGAATTTAAAAGATTCAACAAATTTTTCAATCTTGTTGAAAATTTCGGAGCCAAAAATGTCGAGAAGCTTCCTCGTCGATTCCCTCATCGGAAATAACAACTCACCACCGAATTATCCTTTGCCATATTATGGCAATCAACTGCCTAATTACATGTTTAATCTCTTCAACCTCGGACTTGGATATCAACCGGTCAGACCTGTGCCCAGGCCTCCGACCATCTCACTCCCAAATGTGCCCATCAGTCCACCTGTCGTCGCAGGATTACCTCTTCCGCGTGGTCACAGTCCACCCTCGCCACTCAACAATTCCTCTGGAAGACTCTCAGGTAAATACTCAGATTTTACGACACTTTTTCCCTCCTTCCCAAACCCGTTTCCGAATTTTTCATTTTCAAATTCATTTTTCTCCAATTTCGTCTCAATCTCCAAAGTTTCTTGACGACTGGATTTTCATTATCAATTGCGACATTTTCTTTTCTGCAAATATTGTAATCGGGAACGGTCTGCCAAAAAATTTTGTTGAATTTGTAAATTTAATTAATTTTGAAAGCTTCGAATATCGTTTTAAAATAATTTACAATTTATCCGAAAGCCAGATCGTAAATTTCGAGTTTTCTTGATCGTTTTTTCGATTTTCTTTGATTCTCGAACACTTTTCCGTCGTCCAGACGTTTCGAGTCAACAGATTCCGGTTACGGGCACCATAAAATTTATTTTTCGAACGGCGTCAATTGGTTTTTATTTTTTCGTTAATATTTTAGTCGATTTTTTGAAATTTTCCTATTTTAAAATGAGAAAAATGTGAAAATAACGAGTTTTTGATTTTGTCAATGTTGCAGAAGTCTCGACGACGAACGGTTCGATATCACGGAACAGTACGCCAACTCCACCGCCGAAATCGCCAAGCCAATATCCAAATTTGATCAATAGTTCGAAGCGAATTCGTACTGCGTTTACGAGCACGCAATTATTGGAGCTGGAGCGTGAGTTTTCTGCGAATATGTATTTGTCGCGTTTGCGTAGAATTGAAATAGCGACGAATCTCGAGCTCTCGGAGAAGCAGGTGAAAATCTGGTTCCAAAATCGTCGCGTTAAGTACAAGAAGGAAGATTTGCCAAGCGGTCAAAGTCCGAAATGTTGTTGCCTTCGCACGTGCGGCAAAAGACGTGAAAGTTGCGACGAAGAGTCGCAGAAGTGCGAGGGACTCGGAGGAAAATCTGATCACAACGAAGATCGCGAAACGATTGAAAAAATCGATCGTGAGGATCGTTTCGCCGAGAACGCCGAAACCAATTCTCGGGAAAAAGCCAAAAGGCCAGCGGAAAACGAGATCGAAGGTACGAAAATTGGTTTAAAATCCGAAATCGACCTTTCTACTGGCCACTCGAATTTGTACGAGTACACGAAGCGCCTCGAGGACTCGAGACAACCGACGGGACGTGGATGCAAAAGAAGTTTGGAAAATCACGACGAACGCCTGGAAACGAAACGTCAAATTTTAATGATCGATCCCTACGCGACAAACCTACCGGAAACGCCAATTTTAAGACTTACTAATTGTACTAAACACACCGTCGAACATATCGTTAACTCTTAGAGAATAAATTCACCGGAAATGTCATTCGAAAAAGCCAACCAGCGAATTCGGAACGAGAATAATATCAAACTACGCCTTGACGTCATCATTATTGTAAATAATATGTATATAAAATATTTTCGTAGCAACAACGTTCATATCATCGTGAGAGAATTTATCTTTTAGATTATTTATTCTAGGCTTAAGGATTACGACATAATAAATGAATTATTGAACCAAATTTCATGAAAGTTTTTTTATCAACTCGATTATGATCCTGAAGTTTGCATCGTTGAAATGCAACGAAATTCTGTTATTTCTTCAGCAGAGCCAATAATTATTATTCATTATCTGGTTCGGCCAATAAAACGATTCTCTCTTGCGACCAAAAAACTCGATCGACTCAAAAAATTGCCACGATTTTCAAAATTCAATAAATAATTAATAGAAAAATGTTTTTCGTTGAGTCTCAACGTTGCAAACTTCAGAGTCATACTCGATTCCCTCAGTCCCTCACAAAGTATCACAATCAGAAAAACAACAGACAGAAAAAAACAGCCTCTGCGAACGGAGATGAAAAAAAATTGCACAAACATATTTGAAGGTTCGAATTCAACAAGGAAAATTGCCCAATTTTTATCATCAAGTTCATCAAACTTGTAATTGACGCGACGCAATTGAAACTGAAATTCTAATGAAGACAAAGATTCACATTTTTCTCTGAGATCGAAGTGCCAACGATTTTTAATCCGTAATAAATTTCACGCACGCGATCAGACTCTGCATCTCATAATTTTGACCCAACATTCCAGCGTAAAGCGCAAATTTTTTAAAATAAATTTACTATGAGCGAATTTAAAGTCCAATCTGGTAGGAATTAAACGCAGTTCGGAATCGGAGACAAACTTTTACGAAACTTCAGTTTAGTGTTCGATATTCGACCGAGGATTGGCAAAGTCTGTCCTTGTCAGTTTGTACTTGAACGATAATGAATGGGAAAGAATCCATTGCATTCGTGGAAACATTCAAAGTTTTTCGGAACGATTTTCGATGGTGGGATCGAGTTTGACCACCGAGGTGTACTACGCGCGTACAAGAATGAATGGACGCACGAAAACTGCAGTTTTTTTGAAAATTGCCGGAATTTATCGTCCGGTTTCCACGAAATTCTAGAGATTGGCGTACGGGAAGTTTGGTCCAGTCAATCCCACGACATCGATATAGAACGAGGATCGATGAGAGACGGGGAATTTTTGCTTTTCTCTGGTGCGGGGGTGTTTACGGACAAATTTTCCGCTACCGGAGGCCTGGCGGCTGCACGAGCGGCCTTTTAAAAGGAAATCTGTCACGTTAAACGCACCTCTATGGCACGTACGTATATAAATTGTATAAACTATATGAATGTCGTGCGGAATACATGGACAGGGATAGGGAAGAGGAGTGTGTAGAAATGGTTGAAGAGATGGGCATTATGGGCGACGAAGCGTACGAGAATGATGGTCCCCTGTAAATTTTCGTAAAATTTGTCAAGAGGGCCCCCACTTTGAGCCAAATTTAAGGTAAAACGTAGTTAATGGTGTTAAGGAGCAGGCTCTCGACAATGGGGTGTGGGGGAGAGAATAGCTCTCGAAGAGCCACAATGGCACACTTGTGACGCGAAAGACCCAGCGGGCGAGGCAGCAGCGCCTCTGTGTGGTACCTTTTTTTTCTTTTTCTCCTTCTTACCTTTCGCTCTCTTTTCTCAAGCCTGGAACGACTTTCCGAGAGCGCTAAGTTTGACTTCCATTCATACACAAGTTTGTCTATGAGAGCGAGCGAGAAAGGAATGAAAGAGAAGATCAGAGAGAAGGAGAGAGAGAGAGAGAGAATTAAAAAGCCCGCAGAGAGTCCTTTGGGTGAGGAAAAACTCTCCATTCACTCACGATTTTAGGGATGAATGAAAGGCCACTCGTTCTTCTCCTGTGAACCAAACGAAAAATTGTCACCTTCTCCCAAAAAGCCAACTTTTTCCGCATCTCTTTTTTTTTTCCATAGGACTCGAGGCGAACGAGCCCTTGAAGAGTGTAACGTGCGCGCGAGCGGTACTTTTGATACGCCAACTCGCTTTTCTTTCCACCCCTCAATTGTACACTTAAAGGACGTTTAGCGAGCGAGAGATTTTCGTGTCACGCGGTTACAATATACACAGACACTCGTACAAACACATGCACACCCAGCGCAGTCATGAAAGAATTCAGTGTGCTCGATCATCATTCTGGTTTCCCCACGTCCCTGCAACAAGCTTCTCAGAACTTTTTCCTCCTCCTCAAAACATATTGTAACACACTCTTCACAATTGTTGTCGACAAAACGTCATGTTTTTCGTTTATTCCCTCAAAATCGATCCGTTTTTTTGACAAATAGAACCGCGCTTTTCTTTTTTATACTATTTTCACTCGCACCATTCGAATTCATCATTTTAATAACAGTTACAAAACTGTCGAGCTCGAGATTTATCACCGCGTTGCTTTTCCCCAATGAATTTTAATCAGTCACCAATCAATTCAATTTCCATAGAAATTCTCTATCGTCCATTCTCGCTACTCGCTTTTCATCAACCTTCGGATAAACTCCATTTTTTTTCACTCAAAAAGACTCAAATTTGGCAGAACGTTGATCAATTCATTAGCCAAAATGGAGCCCATGACGAACTGCTCCCTTTGATCTGTGGACACGAACGTTTGTTCAGTACCCGCGGTAGAAAATATTTGTTTATACTCGAAAACTATATACCTACCATTTCCAAGTGCAATCTTACAGAGTGCACTTTTGTATGGACTTGCGTTGCACACTGCGGACAAAAAGTCTCGACTTTTTCAAATATATACTTTTTTTTTTACTCACTTTATAACTAAGGCTTCTGTGTCTCAACTTTAATATTTTCTTTGGGGCTAGAGAAACAGTGATGGACGGAAGAAAATGAAATAATAAAAGATGACTCTGAAGATTGCATCGTTGGAATGCAACGAAATTCTCTTTTATCTTTGACAAAAATAATTATTCGAATGCAAAATGTAATTACGATGATAAAATGATCGATTTTTGTCACCCGCAAAGCATATCGGCTCGAAAAATTTGGATGACATTGAAAATTGAAGGAATCATCAAGAAAATCAAATATTTTTCATTGCATTCCAACGTTGCAAACTTCAGCATCATTAATAAAAGTTTTATACGACAAATTACGCGAAATTGGCATTTTTTGAGAAGGGAAACGAAGGAATTTGGTATTTTAACGTGTAAAAGGCGTCAGCAGTCTTCGGAGCATTCACAGAGTAGAGATAGAGAGCCCCGAATCGCGAGTCTGGGTCAGAATGACCCAGTTTGTCAGCATTTCCTTTGCAAGTCGTAAATAAAAAAGTTGTAATAACTCGAATTGTATGAAATATTTGTTCGTTTTGTCAGGGCCGTGAGAATTTCATCATGTCACAACGAACGTAATTAAACTTGATGAAACCCCACGCACGCGAGTGTAGGATGAAGGATATTTGATTCAGACAAATATTCGGAAAATTTGTATCCCAAGGTTTAGCTGATTCGCGTCGACCGGAATTAGTCAGCCAAGATTCGTTCCCTTCAGGGATCCTCTCCCCTTCCGTTCCTAGAGTTTACCGGAGTTTCGTGTCCCAACACAACCTACACCTCGGGTCTAACGAACCAAGCCAACTGAATTGCAATCTCGACGAAGCTCCGCCAACTTTGAATCTCCAATTAATCAAATCCACGAGGGAGATTTCTCGGTGTTACGCATTTGGCAACATCTCGCAGCTAAATTTACTCCTTTGTAATTTATCTTCAAGTTTAGGGGTAAATATCGTAATAAAACATGCTGAAGGAGCCTCTCGCGAGTTCTTTCCCATAACAATACCATTTTATTTCAAGGGAACACTCAATTATCTATCAAACCGACAATTAATAGTAAAATCGCATTAAAAAGTATTTTCTCAACGACTTATGTACGTTTTCTTCTGCCAAATTCGTTTTTAATTGGCGAACATAATTTGACGCCTATAAATTCGATTAAAAAAAAAAAAATACCGGGTGCAACTTCCATGGGAGAAAGTGTTGCGAGTCCTGTGAACCGAGTGATTTCTTCTGTTTGTACCGCGAGAAACGATTCGTCATTGAAAGAAGAAATCACACCACCATGAAGTGTCACCTCGACCAGCTCAACGGTCGGCCTGGACGAAAAATATCAAAAGCGCAAAAGAGGATGAAGTGGGGAAGTGCGGTAACTCGGAAAAGGGGTGGGGGTTGCGAAAGTGGAAAGAGATATATAGAAAAGTGTATGTATCCATCAACAAGCCCCTCCTGTCTCACTGTTGAACGTTTTTTTTCTTTCTTTTGCTTCTGTTTCCTCTCCTTTATTACTCTCGCCGCATTAATTCATGTCCCTCTTGTGCACTCTGAAGAGGCGCTCCATCAAAACTGGTAAAAAGCTGCTTCGACAGCCAGATCGGGGTGCGTTTTTTCGACAAGTGGTCCCGGGTGCGGGCACTCGAAAGTCGAAACCGTTTTCGCTGTCATTTGCAACAGCCTCGTGAACAAAATTCGGTCTATTTCGATTTCTCGTAAGAAATTATCGATTTTTTCACATTTCGGTGTGCGAATATTTTTCCAACATCTTCGTTCTTCGTTCGGAGCCATTCAAGTATCCAGTAAGAAAATTATTTCGAAAAAAGATAACGAAAATTCCGGATTTTGTGTTAAATTCAATTTCAACGACAATGTAAAACGATTTTTGGATTTCTTGTATTTTGGGAGTTGGCGAATTCTTCAGAGAATATTTAAAAGCAAGTTGGAGTGTGATTGCGTACTCAGTGAATTTTTGAACGAAATCAGGGCACCCGGAATTATTGTTCTTCAACACGAAATAGTGTAAACCATGAGGAAATAACTTGCAGTATTTTATCAAGAATTTACGAGAAATTTTCGTATCGGATCAAAGGCACATTGTGTGACGTTTTTGCGGTCAACAAGCTTATGCACTTGGTTGCACGCGATAATTAAACATGCGAGTGAAACCAACCAACCAAGAACTGCCGTAATTTTGATTTATCTAATTTGCAACGAAACATTCATTTTAATTAAATTTGTAGACATTTACATTGAGTTTCAAAAATTCGTACAAGTTTTTGTGCGTTTTTAATTTTTCATCCATCCACTCCAGTCCGTTCTGTATATTCTTGTGAATGGACTCAAGGCGTGAGAGAAAGTGACGAGAGGCTCGCAACGTGGCCTTTCGGAATGCATCGTTTTTCATTTAGTTGGATATATTTGTTGTTTCTTACGCGTCATCGTTTTTTCGCTGGTGGGCATTCGGGATTTCTGGCTTTGGTCTAGTGTCAAAGCTAACCGCCTTTGTGAAGGTTAACCACGAGGACAAACCTCATTAAAGGACCCGAACGTGTCGAGCGACTTGCGTACAGTATGCATGCATACTCTCGCGTAGTAAACTCGCTTCACTGAACCCTACAAGGAATTTTACATAAATTTCAATAAATCACTCTTCGTAGTGTACGTAAACACACTTACGAGAATACCAGACGCTTTGATGTATCGTTAATAATAAAGACTTGCAGTAACGCGACAGCTCCATCAGACCGATAAATTGCTTCGAGACAACGACCCGATGACCACCATAAATAAATAAACTCTAAGCAATAAAGTTCCCTCATTCCATTATCGTAGTTTTTTATTACGGGGGAAATATTTATGTGCATGAGAAAAAAAAATTGGGCTCAGCCGGGATTTGAACCCGGGACCTCTCGCACCCAAAGCGAGAATCATACCCCTAGACCACTGAGCCGGTACAAAAATAAAAGTTGATTGTTCATAATCAGCGATCTTTGCGTTCCATAAAAAATTTAGACCAATTACATCACGTCGACATGTCATACGAACCTAAAGTGCAAGAAATATCGTTAAGAACCAAAAAAAAAAACAATTATCATTTTTTTTCCGTCAGAAAAGTCAGTTAATGAGATGTGAAATATTTTAGCTGGTTCATTCGAAACGAAGCCATAGTCTGATCACGTTTTTATGAGGAAATTTATGATTACACATGCATCAATGTTCCTCGGATCCGATAAACTATCTTTGTGAAAAAAAACCGCTGAGCCAGGTGTTTTTCCAGGTGTGAACTGCCGTATGTAAGCAAACGGAGTAATAGATACGTAGCAAAACTTACCTCGTCAAACTTCTTTATAATAAGATGCTGCCGCGTCTCAATGAAGATTTCGGTGTATCGAATGAGAATTATCATTATTATGTTCAACTTGCCTCATGAATTTTGTTGCCTGGACTCTTTAACATCAATTTTTCGGAGCATTTTACTCAGCTCCACGAAAAACAGCAAATGACAGTCATCAACCCAATAATAATGGTAATTAAAATAGCAATAACTATCGTCGAATAAGGCGACGCCGAAATATAGGAAATGATTTTAATATATTGTTGTGTTTCGGTGACAATTTGAGTGGTCGAAACGAGACAAATCGTTTCATAAGATTTTGCAACATTCGTCGGAATATCGAATGATTAATACAATCTCCAACTTTTGACCCAGTATCGACTCGAATGGACTTTGATTCGTATTGGTAATCTCGGTGCATTGGACCGAAATTGACAGAGTTCTATTCATGCTGCCTATAGAAATGCGTGGTGCTGATTACTTTGGAGTTGAAGTTCCGATGACAGGGCCTGAATGGGAGTTGAACCAGCATCTCCCTCAGGCTTATTGTCTTGAGCACTCTGTACGTCCGGACCCATTGAATTTAATGTGAAGCAGATAATCGATAATGACCTTGGAACATCACGAGGGATAACGAGACGTGGATAAAAAAAAATCTAAAGTTTCGTTGTTTCTTTTTCAATATCTGAAAGTTCAAATTTGTGATCAAAATGTTTTTCCAACCAATTTTTTTACTGTTTCGAAGTATTTTTTGGTCTCTCGTTCTTCTTCCCTGTCCTAATTGCAGTAAAAGTTTAAGAATTAGGATCGCAATCGCGAAAAATCATTGCTCAATTGTCCTAATCCTCGGAACCTTTTTTAAGCAGGAAACAAATGGTTGGCGGTTAATAAAATGGATAATACCCATTTGTCATGGTTTCTGGCGATGGTGTCGACGATAGAGGGAAAATAAATGGTGCCTTTTTCCATTAGAGACTCGCCTGGCGAATTGGGCTTTTTACTTGGCTTTAATTCTCGAAGACGTAGCACATCCGATCTTATTAGCGATAAGGATTAGTTGGCAATTTCAGCAATATCATTCGGAACGATGTACCGTGACATAAAACGTCGTAAAAGATGTCGCGTGGTCTCAATTCTCCGATAATGAAGTTTCTTTTTATTCTTGTTTTGATTGATTTTTCTTTTTTAACTCTGGACATCGTTTCTCCGGAGCGACTCACGCCTCGAGCGTCAAAAAGCATTCGCTCAATATCTACTGACGAATCTTTCGCGCCGAAAATGACCGCTGTCAACTCTGCTATTAGCTAAACTCTCTTTCGAAGGAACTTAAATGATTAAGATTCGATCATGATGATTTTCTCTGCGAAGGGTGGCTCCAAAGGGGAGGAACGAGATTTTTGACAGGTTTTTAGTGGCCTACGGGCCGTTACCAACTTTTAACGGCAGGTTAACTCTCACCGCGATATCGATCTCGCTCGCCTCTGACGATGACAAAAGCCCCTCGTGACGGGAGTTGCTCTCGCTTTGCACGAAATTAACACAAATCTAAGATGGTCCAGTGGGGAGAAAAACTTTTATTTGAATTTTGTACTTTTGCTTTCACTCGCCACTGGGAGTTTGCAGCGGCTTTTAACTTCGAAAAATACCAATTTTTACTCTTGCCGATCTTGGCAGATGAAGAAATATCGTAATGGAGTTTTTTTTCTCTCTATCCTTCCCATTTTCATCGTCTATAGTCACTTTTTTCTCTCTCTCTCTCTCACTCTTTTTGTCAAACTGCGACAGTTTTCAAGATTCCAACCAAGCAGTTTACCTTTTTTCATCTCCTTTCTTTCCGAAAGTCCTGCCAAGTCATCCCCGGCTAATCCTTATTTAACCCGCGTGAGTTTATCTGCGATCGGTGACCGGGATTAACTCGAAGCGATCGTCGATTTTTTCTTTCTCATTTAGTTTTTCAGTGGAGGCAGGCCCGCTTGGAAAATGGGAAGAATATTAGAGAGGCATCACTCAGTCTTTGCTCCGATATCGCGCGAGCATCTTCATCAGCATCTCGACTCGTCAATCGCGTAAAAAAAGTTGCTCGTGTTGTCTCTCCATCCTCGCGCCCTCATCTTGACCTTTTCACTCTCGTCATCTCGGTCCAATCTCATTTTCAGCTTTTGCCGCACTTGCTGTTTCTTAGAAACAACCCTTTTGTTGTAATGGAAAACGAGTGAGACAGAAAATTAAAGGACGCGACTCTATTCGATGCCAGCAATGCAATTTTCTACTCCAACGATACAAGGAGTCTCTTGTTTCCTTTTTTTATAACGTGTTCACTTCTCCATCATCAACACTTGTGCCCTGTCCACCAAAAAATATCAGAACAGCTGCCGACCTCCATTTTTTCTCGGATCCTTTTTGCTCGATGCAATAACTCGACTTTTCTATCGATTGTTATGGTTTTTCGTGTACGTGACGTCTTTCACATGTTACTTTCGCATTCGATGTCATTCCATTGTTTTTCCGTTCGGAACACCTGGAAAAATTGTATTCAGTAATTAAATAAGTGTGTGAATGAAAACCTGATAAAATATTTCGAAAAACGTGGATTTTTTATGACTCTGAAGTTTGCAACGTTGAGATTCAACGAAAAACATTTTTTCTATTGATTATTTATTGAATTTTGCAAATCGTGGCGATTTTTTGAGTCGATTGAGTTTTTTGGTCGCAAGAGAGAATCGTTTTATTGGCCGGACCAAATATTCAACAATAATTATTGGCTCTGCTGAGGAAATAACAGAATTTCGTTGCATTCCAACGATGCAAACTTCAGGATCATTCCATTCGCTATGAACCGAGAATATCTTGGCTGAATTGCATATTTTTGTTGTAACGCGAACGCACAATTTTTTTCGGTAATTCATTATGAATTTGCTAAAATTTAATGACTTTGAAGTTTCCAACGTTGAGATTCAACGAAAAACATTTTTTCTATTGATTATTTATTGAATTTTGAAAATCGTGGCAATTTTTTGAGTCGATTGAGTTTTTTGGTCGCAAGAGAGAATCGTTTCATTGGGCGGACCAAATATTCAATAATAATTATTGGCTCTGCTGAAGAAATAACAGAATTTCGTTGCATTCCAACGATGGAAACTTCAGGATCATGAAATTTTTTAGTGTTTTTGCAAAATTAGTTTATTCCGAACTCTCTTGATTTGAGAACAAAAATCGAAACCCTGAAAATACGAGAAAAATGTTGTGAGCTCTGTTGTTTTCTCTTAATTTTTCGGCAAATCTCATTTTCCCGTCGATAGGTTTAGCTTTATAGGCTTCTTTAAGGCGATTGACTAGGGTGCCCGGAAGGAAAAGCCATAAATCGAGAAAAGGCCAGGCTGTTGTGGGTCCCGAATGACGTTTGGATGGGGATACGCGCGTGTGTTGTTTTGTGCACAACGCTTCGCCGTCTCTCGAGTATCACTCGCGCCGATGGTAATTTGCGGTTCAGGAACGAGTGACAATAGCGGGCGGGGGGGGATGATGTTTCATGTGCATGGCTGTTGCCGCTCTCACCGATCGGGGACGCCACCCCAACCGGAATCGGGTGCTGTGATCGTTAATGAGATATTTGCATAATTTCGTTTCCCTGTCTCTTTTCTCTCATCGTGAGCAGGGAGATCGTCGCATCTGAGGGTACAAAAAACGCAGCGTAAAAACGACAGCATTACTTTTCGACATCGAGCTATTAAAATCCTACGTGAAAAAAAAATCCTCACCTTTCGTTGCCTTTATGCTAATTTAATCTCGCAGGCGAGACGAATTTTGAATCATGGACTTTTACAGGGAAACTTAATTTCAATTAACTCCCATTATTGTTAGCCTCTGACAATTTCGTCTCGCAGCCTTAAATTCGTCGATAAATTAATGTCCGAGTTGCGTATGTTGAGTTTTGAATCTCTGGCGTTGTTTTTACTGCAGTTTTCGACGTACGCGGCAAACGAAAACTACCAAGAGTGTAAATTCTGCATAAAATAAGAAAAAAGAATGAACACATGAGAAATTCCTTCGTTCTCACTTGCCACCCAAACTTGCAGAGTCAGCTGAATGCAGTGACCATCAGGAAATTTGGCAACGCATTCAAATTTTGTCGTAGTGAGCAAAATGTTCATTTTGACAGTCAGCGAATAAGGCGAATGCAATGCAATGCAAACCGAATGATTTGGTGACCGCAAATTTCGTTTGGTCAACCCAAATTTTGTGGTTTCAACGAAATTGGTTTTTCTGTGCGTAAATCGCGAACGAGTGGATTGAACGAGAATGGAAAAAACTCGCGAAATAGGTCTAAGTGAGTGGAAATAAAAAAATTTCTAACTTTTTCGTTTTCTACTGATCGCTTCCCGATGATTTACATTCGGATATAAAATCGAAACGTACGCATCGGACTAGAGAATCGTCTCGTAAATTATTAATGACTCTGGCATCCAGTTGAAATATATAAATTCCATACGTGTGTTCATATGTGTACACTGCTGAACGTCCATTTGTAACGAGACTGCAGCAAAATAAAGTGCACTTTTCCGTGACGTTATTCAGAGGGTAAATGGGGGTAACGACCAACAGCCCCTTTGCCTCTGGCCTACATTTGCATGTATATCTCTCGTCACGGGACACGAAAACGACTGTGTCGCGGCTTTTGCGAATGTGCCTGTAAAAGAAGCAAAACCAGAGAGAGAAAAGTCGTACGTACTGCCCGGGCAATGCCATACTTCATCGATCGTAATTTAATTCAATACACGAAAGTCATGACGTTCCGTATTTCAACTACGAGGTTTCCGGACGTTGCTCGTTTTTTACTGCGAACATATTTGATCTGGCTAATTGACCGTTTTGTCTTGGAAATTCGTTTAATTTTTTCTTCTATTTTTTAATTAAGTTTCCACGTCCAACGGGACGATCGCAAGTTTTTTTTTTTTTAAGGTTTCTTATGCTTTTTGCAGTTTTTTTTTGGGCTTGCGATAACGGGAAATTCACTAATGACGTTTGGTTGCCGGAAAAATTAACATAATTGAGGTTCGGCTCGGTGAATATTGGAATACGAAACGAAAACATTGACAGCTCAAACGATCAAGTTCACAAGGCGATTTTGGTTAAGCTTCAGACCATAATTCTCTCGAAACGCTCGCATATTGTTGTTCAACAAGTGAAGCGTTAAGCATTCGAGTGCGTGCACTCCAAGTGCTCTCGAGGTTCTGTGCGAGCACACAAACCAGTCGATTGTTACCATCGACGAGAAAACGGCAACGATTGAAAGAGAGCAAAGCATTGGGTTGATATTATTCGGTTAAAAAAATGATCGAACAGTATAAAAAACGTGACTCGATAAAGAAATTTAAAAAAAAACGAATAATTAATGGGAATTTTATTTTAAACTCAAAAATTCGGAACTTTCGATCACGATTTTTCGCAGATCACTTTTCCCATGTTCGTTTACAGGGTCCCATTCAACGCGGACAATGAATGTTTCATCGGTTAACCGCGTGTATGCGGCGCCACATCCCAAGCTCTATTGACGCATGTAACGAAAATCTTTAATCTCTGTTTCCACAGTGGTTTTTGGTGTTTTTTTATTTATTTATTATTTAATTGCTTTGAATGTCGAAACTGTCGAGCCCGGCGGATATTTGTTACGGGGATTGTGGGGGTTTGGTATGGCTTTGAACTTTTGTCACTGCGAGAATTGTCCGCGCAAAGACTAGATTTTTCTCCCTTTCGGTTAGAAAATGGTGTCCAAAGGATTACACGTGTATATCCGTCCGCACAAAACCAATCTTGCTCCTTGATCTTTTGTATTTTCATATACACATGGCAAGACATATATATACATATAAATAAGAGATTGAAAAGGTTGGTATCGCTTGACTCTATCGAATCGAACGGTAGAATACCCCGAGGTCACAAAAATAATACTTTTAACATGTACGTGTATGTGCTCGAGTTTTTATATCCAACAATGCTCAAAAGAAAACCCCTTCGTTTCTTCATTTTATTTTCTCGACGCGAAGGTATCGACAAATCGGACAGAGATCGGCACCTGCGATATTGTTGATCGATTTTACGTTCTTTTTATTTCAATCTCGATGCTCGTCGGATTTGATGAAAAACGAAGAAAAGAAAATCATCCTCATCGCTTTCTTCTAGTCGCGATCGAGTGTTTTTTCCCTCGTCTACGACGACGAGTGTCCGCGCGTTCTAGAAGAAATAAAGCTTGGAAATCCGCTCAAAGGTTTTCCGACAAAATATCCCCTGGAAAAAAAATGTTTTTCATATTTTTTTCATTTTCCGGAGAAGCTTCGAATATATTGCAGAAAAATGCCGCCCACGCGTCGAGCAATTTTAATAAAAACTAACCATTTTCTTCCCGCAAACTGCGAGCTTCATGATCGATAGAAAAATGATTTTTTATGGAAGTACCGAAGGAAGGGATCAGTTGAATTATTAAAGCCGAAGGCGAAAAGAATACGGTTATAATATTTCGCGTATGAAATGTTACACAAAGGGGATTTTGGGGAAAGAAAGGCTCTCTGTACATATTACAGAGATCAAATGCAACACAATGTGTGTAACGATATCCCTCCGGGAACTGCCATAAATATCTATAGATAGATATAATCGCATATACACATACAACGTTGTGTACGTTGTTGCAGACGTTACCAATATGAATATAATAATAACAATAAATTCAAGCCGAATCGAGAATAATTTTCTACAGGTATATATGCACTGCAGGCTTTTGGCGATATAGTGACCGAGACTAGGCGACCTAAGCAAACTTCACCTCGAGATATCCTCCGGATGAGAAGCTCCAACTTTCCTTCATACCCGAATACAAGCCACAAACGGTTTTGCCCACTGGAGAAACGTTCCCCGGATATATCCTGTTTCAAATAAACGAGCCAAGGGCCCAGGCTCTCGGGATTACATCCATCCGATGTCTAGGACGTTCTCGAGAACGAGCTTCGGGGTCGCAGATTTTTTTTCCCTTCATGTTGCTCTGATTTATTAAAACCCTGAGAATCCTCAACCGTAATAATTCGTATCGGTCGTCGTAACGCAAAGGAAATGGGTCAGAAATAATTACGAAACGACAAAAAGTGTTATTTCATTTAATAAGCAGTTTAATCACTTTCAAACGTCATGCAAAATCAGAGACAAGTCTGATTATCTGCAAATCCAGAGTCCAAACGTCTCAGATAATTCATTAATTCATTTAATTATGATTTTAAATCGACAACTTTTGACCTAGATTTGAATTTTTAATCGCGATTCATTCACTTATAAAAAAAATACAATTTACAATTAAAGCGACAACAAAAATTCAAGAAATTTTCGTACGTGCGACCTATCATGGGGTTTCTTTCATGGGATCGCCCATATGTATATACAAGAGGTGATGAAAGTAGACAACCATGAGCAGGGCTGCGGCAATATACTGAAGGAAAAAAAATGGGGATCCAGACCTGCCAATGGCTGTCTGCTTAAACAAAGTGTGTGCACAAGTACTTAGACCCAATAACACAGTATAAAGATACCATCGGGAAATTCATGGGTTACTAGCCCGAGGCGACACTAAATACATAAACGCACACACTCACGTAATTATAGATACTTGCATTATAAACTCGTGTTCTCGTGTTCTCCGGTAACGAGAACTGATTCCATATTTTCCGGTTGAATAAACGAGCAAACGTTTTTTAGTCCGTCTCATTTTTTCGGATTCATGGAATTTTGGGAGGCCAATAACGATATTTTTTCTGTACATAGATTTTTTATTAATTATTCAACGCTATGAGATGCTAAAATCAATGTGGAAAATGAAATTTGAAAAGCTTTAAACTGTTTCTATCCACAAAATCGATGTGGCCTCAAACTCACTTATTCCCAACGAGTTGACCTCCAATTCAGAGATCTGGAAATACTTCATCTTTACTTCATCAAAAAAACGTGGCTTCACTGCCTTAAAATTCATCAACCCCGTGTCTATTGACTCCAAATCAATTTACCTTGAACTCTCCGCCGCGATTCCAATAAAACGATTTCATTTCAAAGTCGTCAGCGTTCGCGGTGATGAGAGTTTTGGTTTGTCGCCGAGAGAAATTATGGAAAATTCGTTTTTTCGCAAAAAGACTCGAGAATAGAAGTTGAGAATGAAATTTTTCTAGAACCTCATTTTCCGTCGCTATAAAAAGTTCCAAATATCAAGTCATAATGAAAATTTTACAAATATTAATGAAGAAAAAAAATCGTACGTTTGAAATTTTTTCTTGTTAAAATTCCGGCCAAACGATGAGGAATGCACATCGAAAAAATTACGTCACGCCCCGGCCAGGTACATCTGCCAGGTGTGTTGGCCTGCCCATCGGCCATTCAGATACTTATACATAAGCAGCAGGTATATTATATACATGATTTGGTGCAGGCTGGAATGAGAAAAAGAGAGAGAGAAGATCCAACAGCGCGAGCCCAAACGAGCGTGACCATCCTCACCATTACGATTTTCTCGATTTTTTTTTGCTGATCGCGCGACCCCATGCTGCATGCAGTGTAACAGTGCTCGGCTGCGCTTCTTCACGCTGTCGATGTTATACGAGCTGGATATAGCACCAGCAGAGCTGTCCCCCTCTTACGACGAGTTGGCTTTGTCGGTGGGAGACTATTTGCCAGACTCTGACAAATTAGGAGACGATGGGACAATGCTCGATACGCTATGTCCACATTTCTTCTATCCTGCTCGCATATTCATCCTATATAATTGTATATATAACTGTGTGTGAATATATTCTTATAGTTATAATACCGTATAGTGCTCTAACAGAAATTGCTATTTCTCGCCCTCTCCAAACTCCAAAAGGCTCTCGAGAGGCACACAAACCACCACCACCACCTTCCAGGTGGTCTCTCATTCAAGATTTTCTTTTTCCTTTTCCCTTCGCCTTGTTTGGACTCTCGAATCTGTTACCGCTACCATTTTTTTTTCACTTCTCACTACTGCTACCCACTTCCACCCTTTTTGCCTCCAGCTCGTCGCAATGAAAGAGCAAACGTCACGATTTAAGGAAAACTTTGTCGCAATAATTTTCCTCCAATATTTTTAATTACTGATATCCGAAGAGAACTGAAAACGGTTCAGTCGTTTGCTATTGAACTCGATTCTTATTTATTAAACAACGCGGTCTGTAGTCATTTCCAGGAGCATCGAGAATGTGTTTTCTTCTCGATCTTCTGGATTTTCCAGATCAAAAATACGCTCGCGCACAATTTGTTCATCGTTCGTACCAGAAATAATAATAATTCTTGGATTTATTTTGGTTTTAAACGAATTCATTTTAAATTAAATTAAAAAATGAAATTAAAATTAAATTAAATTGAATTAAATTTAAAAAAATCAAATAAAAACGAATTTCATTTAAATCCAACGAGTGGACACGAAATCGAGTGCATTTTTTGTCGAGGCGCTGGCCACTGCGATGTGGCTTCAATAAAAGTCTGAGGGCTGAGCGATTTTCATGTGAAATTCGATGTCAGTTAAGAGGTACTTGAATATCGAAATAAATCCGGTGAACCACGAGGCTCGATCGGAGTTACGATTTATGGCGATGGTCTTGTGCAGCTGGTAGGATTCGTCGACACCAAAAATTGATAGTAAATCGTCGTGTCTGTGGAATAAAGAATAATCGTGTGTTCAACTCTCTCATTTTCGCATCTCGATCTTGGGTTCGTAGAGATTGGTGTACAGGGATGGACTGAACATTTTTCACGTGCTCTTCAATCGCAACGTCTGAGCCCCTCGATATAAATTCGACACACGATTCGCTCGAGTAGGCCAAAACCCCCTCAACCATTTTCACGCTTCTCCAAGCATTTTTCAAGCCTCGTACACTCGTGTTCGACGTGTATGCGTGATACGTCTCAAAGATTCCGTAAAAGCGCGTGAACGCGACTAAAATTGCTTACGAACAGAGAAAACGTCACACAAGTGTGTGCGGCCCTCGACGAAGAAAAAGTTTTTGAATCCTCGTGAAATTCACGCCAAAGCAGATGCTTTCGGTTTCACAGTCCTCACCACGATTTAGCGTCTTTGAATTTTACTAAATCACTTCACGCATTCGAGCATGGAAAAACTCATTTTTTTCTACGTACAGAAAAAGCTAAATCTCGTTATTGAGAAGGAATAAAAATGCAGATAAGAAATATTAAGGGCTTAGGAACAATTTGCAAAAAAAATATCAATGGTTCAGTAGAATGGAAATTCCAGGCGTTTTTTACAACGTGATTTCATCGAGGACTAAAAAAATTACGAAAACTTTTGTCGAGTTCGTACACGTTACTCTAAAAGGCAATTTAATCTTAACATTCGATTATATTTATTCGCTAGTTTCACTCGGTAAATAATACGAGTGCGATGCATCAAGTTAATCACTAGATTTCATTCACACGATCCATTTAAAAGAAATTCGTGACGAGAGTGTTGGATTGTCTCGTTGTTTTGTCCTCTTTCGTTTAAATATTGATGCACATGCAGTCGCGATAAAATGAACTCGTGTACATCACGTGCTTGGAAGCTCAACAATTTCAACGGTTTATCCTGCAATATCCTGTAACGAAACAGTCGGGACAGAGTGGCAGAACGTGAGAGAGAAAAGTGCATGCACGCGTAATGGTAAATCGATAAACGCAAACGGTCACAGTGCACTGCTCTCATTTCATTTTGCGGCTGACCCAGAAATCACCGACTCGGTCTCCGTCATTCCAGTAGAATTTCAAAGAAAAAACCTTCGCAACATTTTGCGAAATAAAAACAAACAACACAACAACAAATCAAAATCCTTAGAAAAGATTTTCGACATTTTTTCAGCTTTGCAATGATCGAAAAATTCCAAATATTTCGGAATTGTCAAGTCGCACAATGAAATGACAAATTCTCAAATTTGAGTAATTTTCTCACGTACTGAGCTCGGTGCAGCCGAAATCAAGTGAGATTTTCATGAACCAGGTAAACCATGAAGTGGAAGAGGAAAAAAGACGAGAGAGAGAGAGAGGAGAGAAAAACTAAAATATAAAAGAATTCTCGCGTGGAGAAAGATCGGTTCGAGGGTATATTCGGGATGGCCATTGAAGTTGTAGTAAAGTGAGCTGACCAGATGTCAGTGATGAAAAAGGCAAAAGGGGAGGGGATTCGGTAAACATATAGGTATAGATTTCGAGAAAAATAGTGGGAGTGAATGCAGCGCCGTAGTATGAATTTCATTCACAAAGTCCAGCACTTCAAGAAGTCACATTGTCACTGGAGTACCTGTAACTTAGGAGAGTCCCTACGGTGTAGAACCTCCGCAATATATATGTATAGACAGTAGTATGGAGGAGTGTATTACTATCCCATAGTATCGTTTCATAGTATTCTTGCCTTAGGTGCAATGTATCCTTGGGTATTAGTTGGCCTATGGTCACTTTTTCATTCTCTCTTTTTGGCCGAGCGTAAACGTAAAATTCAAATTTCTCGGGAGTGCCACTCCAAGGCATATACATATATATATATATATATAATGTACGAGTGTAGTGAAAAATGTGAAGAAACTCTCGAAATGCCTCATTGAGAAAGAGTGCATAGTGTCCAGCTCGAGTGGACAATTACCCACGTACAACACAATGACCTAAATGGCCGTGACATCCCCCCTCCCTCTCGTCACAAGTTTTAGCTTCCCTTGCGTTTTTTTTGTCTCCTTAAACTTACCTTCCTCCTTATTCTTGGGCTGCTCCATTGAGGGTTAGGGCACACCAGAGAGCCACCAGTCTTCTCGATACCTTCTCGTTTTCCTTTTCTCTTATGTATGGAAGATACGAGACGAGAGTTTCATTCAGCTCTGCCTCTTGGACAAGTGAATGGTTTTTCCTATACAAGTCTCTTTTTCTATGTATATTTTGTCTGTGACAGCGTTTGCCGGTGTATACGTGCATCGGTACAATTGTAAGTACATAACTCTAGGCATTTTCGCACCAAGTAATGGTCCATGTCTCAGCTGGATATCCGTTTCGCCATGGGTGTTTTTACAAGAACGAGAACATCCCTAGTCGCCATATTTCGGTATATACACGCGTTTTTCTCACTTACAAACTGCCAAATTTCTACCAGAGGAATGTAAAAGACAGAGATGCTGCCTCTTTGAGACTGAGACACTGCCGAAAGTACGAGGAGCTTGAGAGAGATGAAGAGGAGCGGCAGATCGACGCGGGGAAATAAAGGAAATAGCAGTGTTTCGGGAGAAACTTTGCTGGATATGCCAAGTCGACAGCTCTTTGCTACAACGGTGGTGACACGTGTACCTTCTAAACGAAACACTTTGACATTGCCTCAATGTATTTTGAACCGAATTTCCAGACTGGCATGTCGACTCAAACGACTGGCAAATAATTCAAACCTGTTTTTTCTTAATCGTAGAATTTCCATGAAGAATTTTACGTCCCACTGATCGATTGATTCGTACGAATTAAACATTAAATCAAGAATTGTCAATTTATTCGTTCCTTTTCCGCCGTCTCTCTGTTTTCCTCTCGCGACAAGTGACAACGCGAATTTATATTCAACAAATAGTTTGCGAGTCGTTGCAGAGAGTTTGATCGCCCAGAACGATCCGGTTGGGAGCATTTTACATTGTATTATCATCTCACAGCTTGTGGTTTCGACCATAGTCTCACCTCGACACTGACCTCCCGCGCTACAAGCAAATATTATCTTGGGAATGTTTATTCAGGTATTTCGATATTCGCTTTCTGCTTGTACGAGAAATATAGTTGTCGAGTCAGACTTGTATGTATAACCTGAATGATTATTTACCTTGATATTCGAGTTCGCGAAATTAGGAACAACGCAGCCGAGGATCTGGGCAAAAGAATGCAGAAGGGGAATAAATATTGAGAGGAAAGGAAAAACAATCAGAATAATGAATGAAAAATTAATCATTTCAAAAATTAATTCCATTCCCTGATAAGGAAAACGTTTTTTTTAAAATTCAATTCGTAAATTGATTCGGAAACAAATTCATGAATGATGCAATTGAATTGACATCGGAAATAACTCAAGAGCAGAAAGAATTTTCATGAAAAGTTGTCAAGAACATTGCAGGACGGATGAAAAATTCGGAAGCAACGAAAAATGGAGAAATCTGTGGCAATCAAATTTGTATGAATTGAGTGAATTTGGATATTGACGAGACCTGTCGCAAGCCTTGATTATTCTCTTGATGGACGCGAAAATTGCGTGTTTCGAGGACTATTATTGAATAGCGTCGATCACGCGTGGTGCGAATAGGATTTTTCATTGGTTAGAGAACGAGGGATAAACTGATTGCAATTTGGGGGGTCGCGGGGAAGAAAGTTGGGCGTTGAAACTGTCGCGATTGCAATCCTGACGGATCCATGATTGCGCGTAACTAATTTGACTCGTTCTAATCGCGTTCTCTCCGCAATTCCAGAAACATATGTTGATAAATTGATCGCGTGCCATTGGCAAACTTCCACGGCTCGTCGCTGCCATTATTTTCCGGAAACTCGAGCAATCCCACGAGCGGAACATTTTAAACCGAGAGAAATAATAAACAATTTTTCCTGTCAAAAATTGTATTTTCTTTCCTTTGGAATCGAGAATCGAGAAACAAAACTCGATCAGACTCGTTCTGTTTCAAAGTTTAAAGTTTTTCAAGCATCGGTATGATGCTGAAGTTTGCAACGTTGGAATGCAACGAAAAATATTTGAATTTACTGATAATTCGTTCAATTTTCAATGTAATCAAAAATTTTCAAGCCAATATGCTTTTCGGGTGGCAAAAATCGATCATTTTATCATCGTAATTACATTCTGCGCTTGAATAATTATTTTTCCTAAAGATAAAGAAGAACTTGGTTGCATTCGAACGATGCAAACTTCAGAGTCATGCATCGGTGTTGTGACCTGAAAACCATTTTCCTGTTTTCCTGAATAATGGAAAAGACTTTGGTGTGTATGTCTATGTAGATTATACGTCTTATAAATTGTCGTATTCGCTTTTGCAAGCCTGGAATTTATATCCGGGATAAATGGCATTCCGGTTTTCACCAGACTATAAATAATATATAGAACGATACATATATACGTGTACACCTGCATTTTATCAATTATTTAATATTGCTCCCGTGGGTTGGCAAGAAATACCGCATTGCGCGGTTTCAAAATGAAAAAATAGTTTCACTGGAATCTCGAAATGAAGGAACCCGAGAGATTATTCAATATGGAGTAGAATTAAACACCATAAAACGTTTTACCACGCTAAATTACCACCATAACGAGTTTCCCCATTGAATTTACACGATTATTTAATGAATGACTTTCCGGAAAGTTTCATCGGATCAAACCTCATGGAAAATCGAGCAACGAGACGGAAAAATTGTCGTCTTTATTGAACGGGTTGTCGTCTCGAGAACTTTCGTACAAGTTTTTCCAAAGATGCGAATTATAAATACTTTTTGTTTGAATAGAGAGTTTCGTTCGGGTACCGCAGAGTGCGAATCACCTGAACGTTAAATAAGAACCTTCGGAGCAAAGTCTAACGAACAAAAGCGACGTTCTCTCTCCTTTCCAGCACTTTGAACACTCTTGAGGGTTTATTTCAACCCGACAAATCGAGATTTATGAACGGGAAAGCATTTTGTTCTCGTCGGGATTCCTTTACTGGTACTGAAAATAAATAGAAAGAGACCACATCGAAAAGGAATCCCAACCATTCTGGACCCATGCATCTAACTTTCAATTAATTTATAGCCCGCTGTATTAAAATTCAATGACGGAAGCCACGGGACGAAGAATTGCTGGTTTATTACCCTCGTTTTATGACGTGAAGTTAACGTGATCATAATTTCTACCATTTTCAAGGTATAATACAAAATTTACGCTCACGATTGTTCATTAAGAACTCACTACTCGATAAATATTGACTTTGCTCACGTTCGTAAAGCCAATTATCTTTTATAATATTGATCAATTCATTAACGCGGTTAAAGCTGATGAATGAAATGTTTCAATCACGAAAATTTCTACTTTGCACTTTTGTAATTTAATTTTGATGAGGGAAAATCATTTCTTGGCTGCTGAGGCTTTTACAATTCGTGTCGAATTCAATATTCGACGTCACGCAGTGCACCCAATCGTTTTTTATAATAGAAATGAATTTAAAACGCAACGTCATCGTAATGCGCTCATTAAGTAATGCACACCTTTGGTAAATTCTGAATAATTATATCGCAAACAAGCTCACGGGCCAAAAGTTGTGATCCCAATGAGCGAGAGCATTAATCTTGAATCCCCTCCACCGTTAGGAAGATTCTCACCCCCGTGGGGATAATATTCCGAGACACGAGGTCGACACCGTGATCCGCAATTCTGCTCGGCGTTACGTTGCAAAATTGCATTGTTCCGCGGCAAGACAATTTTCGCTGCACCGCTCGTTAGCATTTTTTACCCTCGAGACACTCCGTTGGGGTGAGAATTCTCCACGACAATGCCGTACGAGAATATAACCGAAAAAATTTACAAATAAAACTTTTGTTTATCGCGCAGGAAATTATTGAGTCTCATTTTCCGTTGCCGGAGAGTTGCTCCTGGAAAATGTTGAGTTTCCGCGCTGCAAGGTCGGTTTTCCGGCTCCGGGTTTTACGGCAAAGCAGCCCCCGACTGATCGATCGTTCGTTCGACACGTTTATTGACACTTTTTATTGTTGACATCCATTGACGGAAAAATAAGGATCAATTTTACGCGATGACCGCGATCGTAATTGAGTAGGCAAATAAAAAAAGATGAAGGATTCTTTTTACAACATCTGCGAAGAGTTCAACAGCTCCGATACATCAAAATTTTAACAACGATCTGAGCTCGGTTTTTTTTTCGTTTTACGTGTCTATATTTATGCTCTCGAGTATTCATGAGCTTTGACAATGGATCTCTCGAAACTTTGCTCTCGTTGGAAGTACGACCAAGTGTGAAGGACTGGGTGGAGATGTCGTTGTCGCCGTGTGACACCTCTCGTCGTTCCATCCTCAAGAACACCCCTTTCTTATGTTATTGATGACCCAGACCCGACAAATGGTTATGGAAGATTGCCCCGTATACGCCTTTGGTGTGCTACATCGTCGTTCCTTCGAGAGTCATCGAAAATCCCATGATAAAGACGCGAGTTTCATCTCGAACGTCGCTTGGACCGACGGAAGATTGATCAGCTTGAATAAGTGTGAGAAATAAATGACGTTGGCTCGTAATTACTGCTGGCAATTAATCGAAATTCGTCACACCAAAATTGGCAGAATGCAAACAATTCATTAAAAAAAACGCAGCTTGTAAATTGCAAATAATTGTGGGCCTCAATAAATTAATTAGGGTTCAACAAAAAATGGTTTTATTTCAACTTTGATAAACGACGAGACAATGACGAAATGGAAAACTCGTCAATGGCTGAATGGGAAAAAGGAATTTTTAATCAAACGCCAAACTACGTTTCAATTCGTTACAGGGACAATTCATTCGTGTCCGCGCGTTCGATGGCTTCGGAGAACACCTGCGTGTCATTATTTCATAGCCGAGAAGCTCGCTCGTCCATTTTGCCCGCCCTATACGAAAATCTTTGGCTCATTGATGTCGGCTACTCGCTTTTGGGGAGGCTAAACAAATATATGTGTTATGTACTAGGGGGAGGGGGTGTTTTGCACCCCCTTGGAACTCGTACGAAAGACACACACGTCCTCGATCCCCTCGCACCATCGAATTAAAAAGCGAGAGTGTACGACATCGGGAATTCATGGCACAACGATGAGCCAATGGCGTGGCAATTTCCATTTTCGAATCACCATTCATTCCCCATACATATAAATCTATTTTCATACACGAATAAATCACAAATAGAACACCCGAGAATATCGTCCAACCTCGTTTTCATGGTGCACGATAAAAACCCGTATTTCTGCTCAAGGCTTCGTCGAAGGTGATACAAAAATAAAATACAGCCTCGCACTTTCTCCCATACAAGGTTAACTATCGATCCATACAATAAAAGTTCTAAATACAACAAAAAAATTCCGCCATTTGCACAAATTCCAAAATTAACTCAACAAAAAAATACAATTTTTCCATCCAACCATCGATTTATTGTTTTTCCAAATCGAATTTCATCAGAATCGTGTGATTCTCCGAGGTCTCGAACAAAATTCGCTGGATCCGAACAAAAGTTTTCAGCAAGAAATCTCGTCGATGGTCTTAATAGATTTAAATGCATTTTTTCCATGGGTTTGTTTGTATTTCGCTTATTAATGGTCAAAGCGACGTACGCCAATGGATCTGGAACAGAGTTGAATCTCACCCTCTTTGTGAGAGAGATAACCGTATGTACTTGTGTTGCAGAGAACACGTGCGTTACTGGACGTTTCGTCACGGGTTCCTGGACCCAGTTACACGCTACGTTGGCACAAACGTTAACCCACGTTACATATACATCATAAGTAGTCCGTATACACATATCTGGATGAGGTTATTAGATACCGCTAACTATTATACCCCACTTGAACCAGCATCGCTTTTATACCCCCGAGAATATATCTCGTCATTTGAAATAATTATGACCGCGCGTCAACCGTATGATAATTTATTGGCAAATACAAATTGTGCTCAGCCTCTTGCGAAAATCCTGACACGATCAACAGCTTGGCATCCAAATCCTATTTAAAGATTCAAACGAAGACGATAAAAAAATTCTCGTGCACTGAAAAGAAAATTTTGTTTAAAAAGATCGACATTTTCTTAGATACGTTCGACTAAACGTTTTTTCGAAAAATCACGAAAATTTTGTCATTCCAGCAAAAAATATTCTGGAAAATCTTTTCGGCAAGTAAATTTTTGTTATTCCAATCGCAAATTTTGCTGACAGTTCCGTTACAATGAAAAATATTGTCGAAATAACGAACATTTTGAAATCATCCTAAAATATTTAGTTCGCCGTATTCAACAAAATATCGACGTTTTTTTGACAAAATTGAATTTTCAGTGTGTGTTCAATGACGCAGGCCCCGGAAAATGATACGAAATTTTTTAAACAAGTCTTTAAACAAGTTTAATCGGAATTCGCATCGAAGTTTGAGTGAAATTCTTTTCTGGGTGGAAAGGAAACTTTTCTAAAAACTCTTTATTGGGTAATTTCATCAAATATTAATATGCATTACGAGATTATTCGCGAAGTATATCCAAGTTTTCGATAATTCATCGAAGTTCCAACTTTTGAACGTGGCCGGGACGAGACCTAAACCTTCAAACCTGAAACAAAGATTCACTTTATATTCTTACGGTGCTGGACTTTTCTTCGAGACGTCGGACAGCGAATGAAAAGGAAAAATAGTTTGTGTACGAGCGTGCAAAAGATCGTGGAGTACGCATGAGGCTTTTCATCCCATTGTGAGCTCGGTGTTTGGGAATGTTGACAAGAATGACAAGAATCCCGTAAACACTTTGGTGTGCGATGCGGAGAAAAAACATGGAAGGTGAATGTCGAATGTCTTGGAGGCGGTAAAATATCTATGGGGTACATGATTTGGTCCGCGCAGACAACGCTTTTTTATCGGATGGAAACAAGGGGTGAAAAAAATGAGGAGCAAAGTATCGCGAATGCCAGAGGAAAAATAAAAAAGAGAGGGAAACGGTAGGAAGGAAGGTCGGGCAGATCGATCTGTATTCGAATGCTTGAGGAAAATAGCGCGGACTGAATTCTCGCTCCAAATGCACAAAGCCACTCGAGAAGAACAGAAAAAAAATCTACCCCTGGATGTCTATTTCGATCGCCTTCGACGGTGCATCGGAAAAGAACAAATTTGATGTTTACATGAAACGCGCGCGGCAAAGGTCTCTGTATGTCATTGAGAAAAAAAAACAAGATCAATCTTCACAATCATCGATGACTCTCTTCACGTATGTTCGTTATTATAAAAACGCATACGTTTTTGTATGCGTTACAAAATCTATAATAAAAAAAAAAGCCATCGACAACGCGATATGGCTTTATTTAACGGATGCAACGCCTGCATCACCGGAAATGAAATCGTCATCAATTACATTCGACAAATTCGTATTAATGACCACGCAACTTTTTCAGTTGTTTTTTTTCGCGGACTCATGCTACGGGGGTGCGGCAAAGTCACGCATACAGATACGTAACAGTTGGCGCGATAGATTTCTTTTCTTTCCACCAGTTTTCTCATTTTGTCAAAGCCAAGAATGCGCACAATATGCATTTTAATTTGACGATGAATTTGGCATTTTTTTTCGGGACATTCGTGACGCTCTTCACGTCCTGCTCGTGTTCGCGTTGAATTTATTCATGACCAGGGAATTAATTAATTTTCATGATATTCACTTGCGAATACGATCATTGTTGGTTTGTTTCAACAAAATCGTTGTTCCTTAACGAAAAACCATCGACGGCTGCGATTTTTTTGCAACGATCCTCGTTCCAGGATTGAAAAAATCCAAATTTGTAAATAAAAATCGATAATCGCAAGTCCCGGAAAAATAAAATGCAGCATTTCACACAGCGAGGCTTGTTTCCGGTTAAGTGATCAACAGCTATAGCTCGATGGTTCATTGTTATCATGACGAGGTTCATTATGATAATGCGTTCGCGTGACGTTTCAAGTGGCTCGCCCCGTGGGATGTTTCGTGGTTGGGTCACACAAAAATCTTGCTCTCGCTCTCTCGGTGTTCCCCCTCGTTGCATCATCGAGGATTCATCTCGTTATATTTCGAATGGCTATTTACTCGGTTTAGTCGGTGAGGGTGGACCGTTTGGGTAAACAAGTAGCATATTGTCGACGCTAGATCGTTGATGCGTATAATTCGATATTGCGATGTACACTAACGGTATAAAGTGGCCAGTGTGTGAGCCACGTGAGCAACGAAATATCCGAGCAATGAGATCCGGTGAATAGAAATCCACATATTCACATATTCGCCCATTGAAAATGAAATAATTTTGATGTGACGAAACCTTTTCGTTGACACGAAGCCATCGATGACGTTTAACGCTTCGCCGAATCCGCCACTGGCTAATTCTAATTCAAAGAGTAAAATTGTTCAAAGCAAAGCATGTTCGGTCTGAAACAATTGTACGAGATTTCATTGATTTTTTTTTTTTTTTTTTTGAACAGCGTGAATCGTGGCAAAAAAAGAGTCTACGCGATTATAACTTTTTAAGGCTACGAAGAAACCTACAGATTGCAGGTGGTGATTATTACGTCATTTTATTATCGTCACGTAACGAGATGTCGCTAATTTATCTTCGACCTTTGCTGAATTTATATCGAAGGAATGGAGGGGAAAAATAAGAGAGAAAAGAAAAGATTTTAGGCGGTGGACGAGGTCGGGACGCGAAGCCCTTGTCGGATAAGTATCCTGGTAATTTTCCGAGACATCAATTCTCAATAAGAAGAGAAAAAGAGAGCAAGACAAGTTCTCGACTCGAGGATTGAAAGAAGTTGGGCTGGCTTAACTTAGCCACGCGAGTCTACTTTTTTTTCCTTTCTATTCTGTTGTATGGATCCTCCATTATGTATAGCTACTGGACTTTACTTTTTTCAGAGTATCATTATGCTCGAAGTATCGGTATGACCGAGGGTCAAAAATAAGAAATTCCTTCGTCTTCGTGCTCTCGTTCGCTTCTCGGCGATATTTTTTCCATTTCACCCCCCAACTTGTTTCGTTCTTTCTGTCGTTCGTAGGCTACGTTTTCTTCGGTTAGTTCTCCGTGACAAGGTGCTCCATATTATCGTCATTTTCGACGATATCGAGCCTCCCAGTAGCCAAAAATCGTTCGCAGTATCTTTTTATTGCCTCTTTTGAACCTCAACACTCGATTTTTCTTTGCTGGAGCTTTCCGAGTGACCAAACACGCGCCATCGTTGACACGTACGTGCGATCACCGTCAATAAATTCAGAGGCTCGCGCGCATATGTCTTACAAAAAGGAAGATGGAAACTATTCTTCGTGAGTGTTGTGTATGGATTTTTCTATTTTTTTTTTCTTCTTTTTAGAGACCTTGAACCTTATACACAGAAATGTATGCTCACGCGGCTAGGCGAAGCATTTCGGAGCACACGCCATCGGAAGACGAAGCGACGCGTGGTCAATTCTTATTAATGACTCGACCCACCCTAATGCTCCGACGACGACTCCAATAAAGTCCGCCCCAACTCCTCACTCGTCTCATTCGCTTCACGTGACTTTTATAAATCCACGTTTATTCTTCATCTTCATCCTCTCTGTCCCAACAGAATATAAAATGTCACAGATGGTTACTCGAGGAAGAAAATGGTATAAAATAATGAGCTTCCGATCGAAGCTTCTCTTTTGCTTTCTTTTCATCATTCTCAGCTTTGAAATCCCCTGACCGTTTGGCCTCGACCATTTCCGGTCCCTACATCGTTTTTAATTGCCAAAGTCATTGAATCCTGACTTCGGTCTTGAGGAATTATCGCTAATTAATTTTTATCTCGCTGCAGTGAAGCGTAAACTCTCCGAATGACCGGTCCTTCGACGTCTCGGCGATTCCTGCAGAGAGTCGTATTTTCTTTAAATATCTTTCGTATCGTCAGCCATCGAGAATAAAATCTTCGATCTAAAACCTAACGCCACGTGTGACTTTTGTCATCCTTCCTTCGCTTTCTCCAATAAAAACACCTCCTGGCAAATCCTGGAGTGGAAGGGGCCCGCGTGTTAAACCAACAAATATACGCTGCATGCTATCGTGGCTACGGAACTTTTATAAACACGGTCGGAAGTGGGTTGACGCTCTATCGCAAGAATGAAGAGGAAACTCTGGCCACACGTGCCAAACGACGTCTCTCGGTACTTCCACGTGCATTTTCTTCCAAATCGTCATCCTCATACGATTTTTTCTGCTGCCCTCTCTCCCTCTTTATTTCTTTATTCTTCCCTATTGCGCCTTAATTTGCTATCGTTTCCTTTAATCCACAAACCGCAGGAGCGTTCGTTGTCCCATAACGGGCAACCAATTTGCCAGAATGATTTTGTGGCCAAGTTGAACAAAGTTGGACGATGGTCGAATGTGTTTATCGATAATTGGACTCACGAGTCACGTATGCTTGGCAGAGTCAAATAGCCGAAAGCCTATTCGTTAATAGAAGTGGCAACTGCAGAGGAAACTCTTCTTGTTTCTGTGTCCACGTGTATGGTTTCCAGTCGGAAATTTAATGAACCTGACGAGACAATGTCCTGCCGATTGTTTCGCAGGGCTTCTTCATCAATTCAGAAAGCAATTAATTTTACTGACGATATTATCCTCTTCGGTGGAAGCCCCAACAGGAGAAAATCCCCTTGAATAACCATCGGCGAATGGTTATTCGAGGGGCTCCATGAAACTCCATGGAAAAACGTTTCTCGTGCCACGCGTGTGACCTTAGCGATTTTTTGGAAAACTCTTATCGCTGCTTCGTCCTCGCTTCTGCGAAGGTGAAACTCAAAGACTAACAAGTTTTGGTATTTTGAAGAAAATCCTTCTGACGTTAAATCCACATTGTCATCACGATTACTTCCCCGCACGGAATCTTGACCTCGCTACTCGTATATTCTTCGATGTTAATCTTCTCGTATCATCACATTTTCTCGATATCTTCTACCACGTACTTACAACCCTCGCTTCAAAGGCCACATGGAATAAACGTGAGGCTTGCTCTCAGTGTGGTATTAACACCCTTAAGTCACTGCACCACGGCCCCAAGATCGATACTCAACTCTACACACTTAGTCGCGAATCCATCCGTGTTTGTGCTGCACTAAGTGCATTTGAAGCTTCCTGCTGATGAAACGTTGATCGTGAAATATAATTTCCGGAAAATCGATCTATGGATCTTACAATTATCTTTTATCTCGCTACGTCGTCGATTTTCTTCGGATATTTAGATTTTTGCATTTATTTGTCAAGAAAAATCGATTTTCATCAAAAATCTGTAAATCTGTCGTTTTTTTCGTCGTTTGCTTGATCGTGCACGAGAAAGATCGCGACATATTTGTTGCTCGAAGCTGGAAGTACGTGCGTAGAGTCTTTAACGAGCTGCGTTGAAATTCCAGCGACTGTGTATTCCAGCAAATGAAATTTGATAAATTATTGTCACTGGTCAATTCGATTTACGGGTTTTCGAGAACTGTCATTTCCGGCATATTTAAAAAAATGATATAATCCGATCGCATTCTCATCGTTACTTCACTCACTCGACATGCAACTCATCGCCCAGTTTCCATAGTAACTTTTTAGTCCAAAGCACGCGAACAATTATGGACACGAGGTTATTCTGATTTCTTGAACTCTGATTATGAAAATGAGTACAAAACAATTAAGGCATTTCTTTCACGAACGTGAGTTTGCTCTGGATAAAATATCTTTTTACAGGGCGAATTTCAGGTCGAGTCACCAAACGTTTCTCAAAAGTCACCAGTTTTTTATCCCCGAAAATATACAATTTCGAAAATCAAACAAAAATCGTCTCCGGCCACGATTTATGAGAGTGGAATGAATTTTTTCGTTATTAATCGTGTAATTATGTGCGAGCACGATTTCTTCGTAAAAAAACAATGAAGTCTTTTATATTAACGAGCAGTGAAGAAATAATGTAATGGAATCATGCTCCATGAAGTGTTATTAATTAAGTACCCACGGAGGATGTAAATTTGGTGAAGAATTTCTGCTCACGATGAACGGGAATCCGCACAGAGCCAGAGGGAGCGAGAGAGATATATGGAGAGTCAAGTAAGCACGCGGAGTGGCCAGCTCTTGAAATTCTCTTGGATAAGCCACTCGAGGATCAAGTCGCTGTTCACTGGGATTAAACACAGGTTTAATTGCCGTCATCCACTAATCATAGTAAACAGGCTTATCGGCAAAATTAACAAAGCCCAAACGTCCGAATTTCATGGATAAACAATAAGCAAATCGAACCCGCACTGAAAATTCAATTTTGTCAAAAAACGTCGATATTTTGTTGAATACAGCGAACTAAATATTTTGGGATAATTTCAAAATTTCCGTTATTTCGACAATATTTTTCATTTGTAACGGAACTGTCAACAAAATTTACGATTGGAATGACAAAAATTTACTTTCCGAAAAGATTTTCCAGAATATTTTTTGCTGGAATGACAAAATTTTCGTGATTTTTCGAAAAAACGTTTAGTTGAACGTATCCAACAAAATATCCATCTTTTTCAACAAAATTCTCTTTTCAGTGCGCACCAGAGAGCCGGATTTTCAACATGTTTTCAAAACCATACGTTGTAAAAAACTTGGACACAGTTTTGCAGAAATCTCACAATATTTCGTCGACTTTCCAGTCACGTTACTTTTCATTTTTAAATTAAATTAAAAAATTAACGATTCAAAACGTAATTTTGAGTCGTTAAGCTTGCTCGACCATTGCCCATCATTACGTCGGAGCGTCCATGCTACGAGAGTCTTCCACGTATGGTAAGTGGAGAAAAAAAAAAAATCATGCCCTTACTCGAAACCCTTTCAATTCTAATCCTCTCGAGCATACATCGAAAGACGATTTGTGTCAAGTTCACCACGCCCTTCGAGAATGATCCTTGTCTATTCCGGTGTGTCTGTGTGAGAGTGTTGAGAGATTTTAAGCAAACCGGATTTGTATGAACGAGAAATGGCTCTTTCGTGCATCGAGTTGTGTCTTATGGGTTTGGCTTAAGACCGCAACACTCCATTGTTGCCTGAAAACGAATTATATCACGTCTCGAACACGGTGAAGGTAACGTTCACTCTATAGCAGCCATTGTTGGCCTAGACATTTCGAATTTGCACCAGCAACCGTCATCATGAAGATATTTCAATCAGAAACCTCATAAAAAATGTCAATTTCGTTCATCAAATTAAATAAAACCTCATAGAATTTTTCCACACGTTTTTTTCCTTACATTTCCATTTTTTCACCATCTTTTCAATTTTTGCCATTATCGTTATTGTTTTTGAGGTCCTCATCATTTTGTGATATCAATGATCGCTTATGGATATGAAACACATTCATCTCGTGTATATACATGAGGCCTAAGGATGCTGGGGATAACGACCCTTTAGCAAAGACCCACGAGCCTGTATAGATCGAACTACACAGTAATTCGATTTGACATGAGTTTAACCCCCTCTTTCCCGTCATTATTATTCGAAAATGAGGTACAATAAGGTTTCGATGCTCGGTCACATTACAACGAGGAAGCAACAGTCGGTCTTTGGCAGATGCTAGATTTTACGATAAATCGTATTCACATGAGTGTTCATACATTATGGGCCTCGTGTATCAAATTATACTTGATGGAGAATGATCCTGAAGTTTCCATCGTTGGAATGCAACGAAATTCTGTTATTTCTTCAGCAAAGCCAATAATTATTATTCAATATTTGGTCCGGCCAATAAAACGATTCTCTCTTGCGACCAAAAAACTCAATCGGCTCAAAAAATTGCCACGATTTTCAAAATTCAATAAATAATTAATAGAAAATATGTTTTTCGTTGAGTCTCAACGTTGCAAACTTCAGAGTCATTAATGGAGAAAAAATCCCTGCGTTTACCATTTTCGATCGCGAAGGATTTCGCATTCACACAGTTTATTATTAACCATGTTTCCAATAATTTCACTTGATATGTGCAGCTTACGTTCGCCTCTGCATCAATTTTTCGATCTAGCTTAAAAAGACCAGCAACAGTTTCACGGGGAGTAGGTCAATGAAAATTTTCAAAATATGTAAAATTCATAGCGCTCTCTATTTTGGATTTTATCCCGATTCGTGCATTGAGGACTGGTACAACGAAATACGATTAAAAGTTGGTGCTCGCGGTGCATACAGAATCAAATGCACGAGTCCTGAGCCGTTGCCAAGTGACCTCCAGATATCAATATTTTCCCAATCGATATCGATTCATGGGACAAATTTATTGAGAACTTCCGAATCATTCGGCAAACTTCAGATAAATTTAGTTGACTATTCTAATTCAATTTTCTTTCATAATCTAAGCTTTCGACGTCACGCTAGGTCGTCGCATCGATTCCGATGTTTTTTTTGAGACCGAGCTTGTTTTTTTCTAGATTTACATAGTCAGGGGTATTTTTTTCTTATTTTATTATTGGATTTTGTATGTTAATGTTGTTGTCCCGTGCTTTGGAACGTCTGCTGCATTATCCATGTTTTCACACGCCATTGAACTCGATACATTAATAAAGTGTGACTGCTGGAGATTAAAAAAATGACGACGCGAGCGGTGAAGCATTAATTAATGAAATAATGTAGTTTTTAGTTGTCACGTGCATTATTTTTGGTAAAAAGCACTGAATGCAATTTCGAGCTTTGTATAAATCTAAATACGTAAATATTGAGTGACAGCCCCATTTTTTCGGAACACAAACGGAGTTCAATGAGTTTATAAACTCGGGTACCGAACTGGAGGACCGTAATGAAGCCCATAAGCGACGATGTATCGCAAAACCGTTCTAAAGCGTTTTTTATCGAGGGCAAAGCGTTGCACTCGTGACGAAATGGACCAGCAGGATAAAATGAGCGACGGTAATGCAACACCTAATCCTGATAAGATCTGCTTCCAGCTGGATCGTATTCCACGCGAATTACACTTACGTTCCACGCCTCCGAGTATAGAAAACATTTTTACGAGAACCCTCCCGACGATTTCTCTTGATAATACGACACTTAACTTTTCATTGCGATTAAATCTCTTTTCTGATATTAAATTAAGGACTTGCGATCTTCTTACGACACAATGATACACACAAACACGTGCCGGTACTTTGTCATTATTTTCTGCATTGTATCGATCGACAGAATATTATTTTATCCTCATAACACATTGAGCACCTTATGCCAAAAATCGTCAACCATGAATTTCGTTTCTCTGTAGCTTGAAACTATCGGTTACGGTGTTTGCACGGGGCTTATGAATATTTCCATAGAACGCCGTCGGCTTTCGTCCGCAATTCGTGTATTAAAAATTATGATTAAAAATTCAAAGACTTTATAATGATTGATTGAATGAAAAAAATCAAAGATTTTATCTGTTTATCGTTGGAAAACTTTTGCGCTAGTCTCGTCGCAATTTCTCTGTTCGGAGAGACTTCAAGATGCGAGCAGCTCTTGTTTCTCTCGTGCCAGACGCTTTCGATTTATGGCTTAAAGGAGATGAGCTCGGATCTTGGTCGAAGCGGAATCCTCGTGTGTGAACATTGATTTTTTTCGGTCGCTCAAGTTGTAAGAAAGTAATTTCAGCTCTGACCATAGAACGCGATAAGTAATGATGAGGTTTGGCCGAGTCCAAGCTCGGGCTCTTGAAAATTTTGAGAGTCCTCCGTGAGACAGTTACTTTCTGTACATGTCACGCGATACGTAGTTACGACCTCGTAACCCTTAACGATCCCCAGATTCGCAAGCCACAAAAAACACACCCGAGACCCCAATTTATTCAATCTCTCGTTCTATCGGCGATTTTACGAAGACCAACTGAGAAATTTGACCGAGAAGAGAATTCTGACACACGAAGTGAGTTATCGGAATGTTTTTCGATTTTTCTCTTTCCCATAATTCATGTCGAGCTCAGTGAATATTCTTGGCTTTTTGTCAGGCAATTTTTCTTTATGAGAACGAGCCAATTTTCTTCTGCTCAAACCATTTCCTCGACTAGTTGGCTGGGCGCGATATGTCAAACGGAAGTAAGACGTTAAAAATGAAAATGTAAAGTTTATTGTCGAATAAAGGAGACAACTCGTGGCTCACCTAAATGTTAGCTCTGCTACGACATAAGAATAGATTCGTTGTCACAACACGGGGGAGCCACTCACAGTCAACAATTAAAGGGCTCTCAGGGTTGGATTACACACCACGAGCGGTGCAACTTGGTCGTCATAGTCGCCGTTGGTCCCTTTCGCCCTTTTTCGCTCTCTTAAAACCCTTTTTTTCCATTCCACATCGGTCACCAGCGAGGTCTGCGTGTCGCGAAATTGTCGAGCTCTGTCGTGTCGCGTGACAAGCCCTCGCTCGAATTACCGTCACTGTATAGACTCTGTGTGCTCGGAACACAATGCGAAAAGGACGAGAAGAAAAAACGTTTCGTCAAATGTCGACTAAATGCTCGCTGTATTCGACCAAAGAAAGGGAAAGAACATTCGGAGATCGAGCTCCCGACCACATCACTCCATCTGAAGGGATAAAGAAATCCGAGACCTTTTAAGAGAACCCCTTAATACCTCGCGTCATGGTCTCTTCAAGAATTCAACGTGTACGTAATGTCCAAAGACCTGCCTCAATTCACAATAACCACAATCTTTTTTTCATTCTCCCGCGAATTCATTAAATCCCTAACAATTTATAAAACTCGGTATCAAATCGTAATTCGATTAAGGTGTAATCCACCGTGAGTCAAGTGCTTTGAAAAACTTGTACACTATTAAATGAAGCTCTTTATACGCTAGGACATTACTTTTCATGATTTTTCGATCTATTGAACTCTGAATCGTTGAATTTCACTGTATGATTTTTAATTTGATCAAAAATTCATCCAATTCACTTTTGTTTTCAAGGGGATTTGACTGCTTGTCTTTTTAACTATTGACGTGGATATTATTCCTTAAAAATTGTGTTCTATAGTACTCGTACTTGCAGCTACTGGTCGAAATGGGATAATTATTTCGATCAATTAGAGGACCTTCTTAGAAATCAATTTTTCGAGAAGCATTTCGTAAAAATATCGAATTGTGTCAAAGCACCTTTGAAATTTTTCCCCGAAATCGAAATTTTTTTATCACGGACGTACGTTGTTGTATTATCAGTTTTTTTTTTGTGATTTGAAAACTCGGGAGAAAATAAGGGAAAAGCAAGTGAAAAAATGATCCTTTGTACGTGTACAAAAAGAGGCTTCGCCCTCGTGAACGGGATAAAGTTTCCAAACAAGTTTTCAGAGTTTTCGTGAAACTTCCTCCCTCCTCCCCCGGAAAATTCTCCCTCTCGCCTTCTACATTTGCATTTAGATCGAATTTTATATTTTTTCCGAAATAGCCGCGTGTGGCTCGACCATTTAGGAGCTGATTTTTCGGCAACGGAGATCGCAGACCTATTTCGTATTTTTACTAAATTCGTCTCCCGGAAAACAACATTTCTGAAAGACAGTCAGGACGCAACAAAATTGAAAAAAATTAAACAGAAATAATTCCTTCGTTTATGGGATTTTTGTAAAACTCAACATATCTTGACAACCGTGACTCCAATCAAAAAATCACCCGAGTACTTTTTTGCAGAGAATTCAATTTTCTACAATAATGCTTCTGAACGATTTTTTGTGGGATACGTAGATCTCGAGATATACCGGAAAAACTGACCTTACCCTCGTTTTCCAGAATAACATTCCGAAATGTTTCTCGGCGCCCAAATAACAAGACCGTCAGCTCGTAAAACTCGGTTTCACACTCACACTCGGACCCCGACCCAATAAAAACAGAAAATCACTACCGAGCCAAAAGGTTGACCTTTTTTACGACGGTTTGGCTGACCTAACCATAAATGTGCCACAAGAATTACAACTTTATCGAATATCGTGATCTGCAATTATTTCGATCTGGGTCAATTTTCACACATGCTTGTAACATTCACACATGCCTTATAACATTGAATCATGCGGTTATAAAATGATGATATTTTATTGGCTTCACAGATGCAGGCAGTTCAAAAAATTTAAGATCGAACGTCGAACCGGAAAGTTGAGTTTTCTTGGTCGAACTTCGCAGTAAAAGAAAAAAATTTAATCGTCGAATCATTGCCGGGATCGAAGCACTTGAAAAAGTAAAAGTTCAAGTGAGAGTTTTATTTTGCACTTAAGAACTTTCAAATTTGATGAATCTCGATGATTTTTGATGGAGAAAAAGTTTCGAAATGAAATTGCGAGATTTCCACTGAATTTCGAAAGCAAAATTCTACGGGCAGAACCTGAACTCACCCATGTCGTTTGAAGAAGCCATCGTAGCAGTTGATAATACACGATTCAATCAAAGTGGAGGATAACTATGAAGCACGCTGTTGAGGCGCGATTAGGTTGATGGGAAGCTGCTTTGACTATTGTCCAAGAGCTTGAATAGCGGCCAGAGTCACAATTGGTTGTTTCGGGCGTCGAGAATGCACAGGAATCGATACTAGGTCAATTAAGACTGCTTGCCCGAACAGTTCGGAGAGTCGAGTCAGTTTCTCGACTCGTTTGCATATGCAAGTCCCGCGTTCTGAATCGATTGATTCAATTTCCGCCTGAATTTCGAGAGGAATTCATGAGCATTCACAAAAAAAATGGACGTTTTTCAAAAACTGTCTGTCTTTTGCACGGTTTTCGAATTCATTTCATAAAATTCTATCGATCACTGGGATTTGAGGTTGCTGCAAGAACGAATTGGCCAATAATCGTTTTTTTGTTTTCAGGAGGATTGTAAAAATCATGCACGTCGTTATACGTTCGTCTCATCAGAGAAAATGTTTATTGATAGGCATATAATATGTATATGACGAATGTATATACCATAAAATACACAATATTGTTTAATCGATGTTCGGTCGTAATTGCGATACAAATAGGTCACAATATTTGATAATCGTATCTCCCACAGTCATTCACCACAAACAGCTTATTCGTGTACGTAAAATAATGAACATTGAGGTCATTAATTGTGTCCACGGCGTAGCTGTTTTACATTTTGTGTATTCACTATCAAAACAAAATATCGATATATTTCATGTGGTAATAATTTTCGATAATTTATCGAGGAGACTTATAATTTTATGCCCATATTTCATTAATTCTCGTATCGATACTAATATAATACATTAAAGATCTTATGATCGCCTATGACGTAATAATCACGTACATTTTCTCGTTTTATTTATCCAAGAATTTATGTATTTACGACGATAACAATTGGCTCGGTAATTGAGCAGCAATCGCGACTAAAAATCGGTATCGGTTTACACAAATTATTTGATGAGCTTTTCTGTAACCCGAAATATATAACTTTATATATTTTCATTAAATATTATTACATTAGGTACTAAATTCATTTGTTTATTTTTTATTTTCAACGTAAATTTCGTCCTTCACTATTGTGGATCATTTATTCAACTTATTTTTTGTAATTTTGTTTGAAACGTGGTCGGACAGTGTGCGCAGCCATTTCAATCGGTGCTCTATGATTACAAAAACATTATAAAATCAATGCCTGTTGCTGGAGCTCAAAAATGACCATGCGTTGTGCAATTTTTTGTGTTTGTTCTTTTTTCAAGGAGTCACGTCGAGTTTTAACTGAAAATTGGGTCTGAAATGAAAAAAAAAACTGCATGGACGAAGAATTTTCAACATTTTGCAATTTTCCGGTACGAAAAAATTCGAAAATGCCTCTCAAAATGTATTCCCGAAAATTCATAAAGGAGATTTGTATGAAAAATCATCGTTTTGTTGAAAGAAAATGAAAAAAAAGTTTTTTTTTGGATTTAGACCAAACGTGACTCCCTGATGCATCTTTTAATTAATTATTATAATTGTTTATTCGGTTTAACAGCGTTACCATTTTATTGAGTGCGATTTAGCTCTATTGTACTCCATAAATATTTATTTATTTATGTTTATCGTGTATATTATGAACGGTTTACGTTTATTTATAATATTTGTTAGTCAAAACTATTTCAGCAGATTGAAAGGTGTGATTTTGGACCCTTGTCTCGTGTGAGTGCGCTCGCAAATATATTTCCAATCGCACTTTATTGTACGAAATGAAATTTCTTCATTATTTACACGTTTTACTAATAAATCGGAAATGAATTTACGATCACCCTGCGTTTTTGGACCTTAAAATTTTACTGCGTGTGTGTGTGCTTAGTACATGCGGAAGTAATTATGCTTTTCGTCATAATATTTTCTCACATTCCATTCCAATTCTTTATGCATTCCGTACGTGAGCTTTCATAGGAGACTAGGAGATGATTTTTGGTTTCAATTTTTCGCCCCAAACGATAATTTATTCCAAAAATGGAAATTAAAAAAAAAAAATCACTCTAATCGAAAAATAACAACAAATTTCTGGTCTAAATTGATGGGAGGATAATTAATATTTCGGAATATAAGTTCGAAAGAATTGGAACTGAAAACAAACGGAGAGTTTTGTTCTTTTATTTTATGGCCCTTAATTGGGTTCATACAATTCGAGGGGAATTACGATTCAGAATAATTTTCTCTGACGTCTCTCAGCGAAATTCTACTTTTAAAGCCCGGACCATAACTCACGCGTTTGCGGCAGCAAACGAGAGTCTTAAAATTTGCCTAATCCCTTAAAGAACTTTTCGCTAATTCTGTTTTTCTTTAAGGTATTTATTCTTTTTGGAGACAATGCCCTCAAAGCGACCGTTCGACATACACTTAACTTTTAACACCAAATATATTCTCTATTCCGAACAACGTAAGTTCACCATCCTACAAATATTATGTATATGCATAGAATTTTTTTTTATACAAATCGAAACTTCAATATAAATCAAACATTAAAAAACTTTGAACAATCGTAAACTTTTTTTTCCATTAGACCTCGATCCATTCAACTTTTCGCTCATAGTTTTTTTCTTTTTTTTTTATAAAAATAATTAAACTCTCTATTTCGTGGGTCTTAACAACAATCATCACCGATCTCACTAATAATAAGGAATTTCTGAAAAAATACTCGAGCAAAATAATTGATAATTCAATTTCCACGAGACATGAATTTAATTTCGTCACAATTTTCTCATTACGTCAATTCAATTTTCATGAAAAACAATAACGTCCCATTCCCATGATATTTTTATCGAATATTTGGACGCAACGAACGATATGAGAAAAAAAATGTATGAACTGTAAAAAAATGGTCATTCGACAAATCTTTTTCGAACACGTCTTCAGTCGTTTTTATTTTATCGCGTCAAGTGTACGATAACGTCAAGGAAAAGCTTGGAAAGCTCTTTATTCGGTTCAGATCTTCGTGACACCCAAATCCGCTTATTCGCTCGAATAAATTGTTAGGAAATACGATTTTTCATTTTTCCAGTTATCGGATAGAAATTGAGTACGTATTTCTCGTTTTCAACCGCCAGCCTTGTACAGTTCTTTTTGTTCCTGGCAATCCTACGGGCACGCGATGTAGTGGAAACGCAATCGATTCCCAAGCACTTGCTGCTGCATGAAAATATACTGTCACAACGGAATTGCATAGTTAAAACAAAAAAAAAAACGAGTCATTCCCATGAGACAAATTGGATATCTTCAAAGCCCTTTTCATTCACTTGCCCCCACGTTATGTACGAATAAAATTTTTCATGGTTTCGTTCTTGATGGATCGAGAAGCACCCGTTGGTTTATTTTACTCACAAATACGTCGCGGATTGATTTCTGTTTATTCTGTTCCTGTTACCAACTTTCGACGATGATGGAATTTGAAAAAGTTTGACTGGTAGACAATTTTTCACTGTTGCCAAAAATTAGTTTACATTTATTCGCGCGAGCATGAGTGCCTGACGGATCATTGTGTAAGTCGCATTGTCTCCGAAGAGACGTCGACTTCACACGGCAACGTTGACCTACTTTCGTATTATTTCGTATTTCGTTTGCAATTTTTTCGAGTAAAATGCAGCAGTCGGCAAAATTTATCGAATCGTCATGTCAAAAGGCTTTGTTACACGCATCTCGGATTTTTAAACTGATTTCATGGACGATTTTTGGGATGCAATTCGTAATTTTTTGCAGAGTTTTTTTTCGGTAATTTTGACCAAAAATTCTTCGAACCTTCGCATTTTTCTGCGGTGAAAAAATAGTGAATCGTCGAAACAAAAAAATCTTCGCAGCTGATCCAAATATTCGTTTTTTGTTGACAAAAAATTGATTTGCTGTTCGGAACAACTTTCTCGGTTGTGAATCGTTCTCTTAGGCGCATTCCGACGGTTGCTATTGATCTGCTTATTTATTTGGTCAAAGTCGCATTTTAATTAAATTCGTAATATCTCCGTTCTGACTCCTGTCGTAGAGTTTTAAGTCGAGAAACTTTAAACGACGTGGGCATATTGTAAATAGCACGTTAAACTCGTTTCGAGCGACGAAATTTCAAATTTTAATATTCTAGTCGAAAAATGTTCCTCAAGAATGGCGAAAGGTTTTTATTTCTTCAAAAATGAGTCCGACTTTTTGTAAACTCTCGATTTGTTACGCGAGTTAATTATGGACCCGTTTTCGAACGTCCGCGCGACCGCAAGCGGAAAGCAATAAAACGTTTAATTAATCAATCGTGACGAAGATGGTTTCAAGAGTATTGGAAACTGACGTGCGCAACAACGGGGTCCGGGAGACCCCTACGAAAGCCTGATACTGTGAAATTCGAAATTTTTCAAATATATTCAAGTTTAACTCACCCAACTCCAAAAATTTGATGTCAATTATAATTCTATTGAGAGTCTGACGTTTCGATCGAAAAAAAATGATCATCAAACCCAATGAAACGTTCCAGGATGTCGACGAAAGAAAAATCTGGGTCACACAAACCCATATATGGGAAAATCTCGTATTTTCTATATTGTGGTGTTCCAGGGTTATTGTGACGTTTTTTTTTTCAAATCGTCAGCTTAAAGTTCACAAATATACAACCTCTAGAAATATTACAATTTCCAATTGTTTTCTCTATACACGAATAATTTATTTCCTAATTATATTTCAATTAAGACGTCTTGGTCTGTTAATTACACGTTTTATCATTGCCTCCGATTATTTTTCATTTCATTACGAACGCCTCGCATTGTCGTTGCTTGCTATTAAACTCGGAGACGGTTCATTTTACGACGCAAAGCAATCGATACTCCACGTAATTCAATTAATTGACTCTTTCACTTGTTCACACAATCACGGACGTTTTTTTAAGGACTTTATCGATTTTCTGTTACATTCTCTTGCAAATATATCGGCCATTGATCGCCATCGATAATTTCTTATCTCTTTGATAGTTTTTTCTCATTAATCTTGTTGGTAATGATCAGGAAACCGATTGTGATTTTTTTTTCATTTTAAAGTCATAAAAATCTTATTCAGCTACGTCGTCCTTTCTTCCTTCCGTCTTAGTTTGTTTTTTTGCTTTTGAACAATTCGTTCTTTATACGAGAATCTCGGCGATGACAAAATGCGAACTTTCTGATGTTGATGAATCGAATGAATCTCAAGTTTTAAGCATTTCTAGAGCAAACTCACCTGCTTCGATGCAAATTGCGGACATCTGATCTTTGCTGCAGTCCTGAAAAGTTGTGGGAGTGATTAAAACCGTGAGCAGGAAGCCACAGAAACGTATTCAATTCCCATTCTTCCTCCGTCGTTCCTTTCGACACGGAGAGTTCGCTAGTATTTTTTATCTTTTTAATGATTTGTTTTACCTCGTAAAATATTTCGTTCTCGAGAACTTTTTCTCTTGCGAAATTAATCTTGACGCCGATGCTACCGTTTCAAGTGCCTCGCCGCAGTTCCGGAAGCACCAAACAAAAGAAAATATCAAGAAAGAAAAAATAGTCCTGATGGTATTTCCGCTGGGACGCTTCAGTTACAATTCAATTATGGCCGGAGCACGAAACTGCATTTTGCTGCAATACTTGACTTCCTGAACAACCTGGTCGACCCAGCGAACCTCCCGCACCCCTCCCTCCACTACTTCCGCAGGTACTTTTTCGACCTCGCTCTCATTGGCAGCATCCAACGAAGCCTCCTCGTCGTCCTCGTTCAATTCCTCCAGGACTTTACCGTCGAGCGAAATTCTTTCGCGCCCTCTCGACGCTGCACCAGCTTTTCTCTCACCAACACCTTCCCTCAGGCGTGCAGATCTCCGTGGTTATTTGTACCTGATCAACAAACCACGTGGAAACCAATTTTTTCGACCGTTTTTATTCGCTTCTCCCAAAATTCATTCCACGCTCGAAACAGCTTCGAAATGCCGTTGAAAAAAACAAACGGCGTGACCGAAAATGCGATTTTTTGTCCAAAACTTGTTCTCGAAAACAAAAACGATTTTCCCGGAATTCGAAATAGAGTTAAAACTTGAGAAAAACGATTTCTCGTTCCGTAGGCAAAAATCACGCAGACGAAAAAGGAAATTTAAACATCCCGGCACGAAAATAATTCATTCGCCGGACTGAAAGCATTTTTTATCACACCTGCATTCATAAGAACATTTAAAAATGCAGAAACGCCTCCTTGCCAAGGAACTTAGGCTCGAGCTTTTTCCTCTTGCCCCGTCGTCTTCAAAGACGAAGCAAATAAAAATTTCAAATCGCCCGGAAAAATATACGCTCGCGTACGAGTTAATAGTTCACGTGTTTGTACATCCCGAGTTACTGTTGATACGACGCAAACTTGCTGTTTGAAATCCCTGCCCCTCGCCACCTTCTGCCTCCCACAGCATGGGCACCGGCCTATGAAAATCCTGCAAGCTACGTTGCCGTTACAATATTTAGAGAGCCACTGCAGAGCAATACGCAAAACCAAAGTACTGGCAAATCCGAGATGAAATAAAAGCGGCTGCTGGAAAAAACCTTTTGATTTTTGGCACGCGATGCAAGTTTTTCGTATACTAGTCGAGAAACAACGTTGCAACGGCTATGAAATCGAATCAGGACAATCAACCACACGCTCTCAATCGAAGATCGTTACAACGATACTCGTACATAGCAAAAGTCAAATAACTGCAGCTTCCCACGTCAGTTCACAGTGCCAACGAAGCAAATTTTGTTCGTCGACCAAAACCTATTGCAAATTGCTTTTCGCTGTTTCGCAAAGTAATTTCCTGTTTTTTCTCAAAATAAAAATCTCCTAAATGACCCGAATAAACTCTCGAATCGAAAAAAGCCCCATTTGATGCAGAAGTGCATGAATCTTGACCCTCAAACTGCATAACTGCTCAATTAACTTGGTCATGAAAAAAGTAAAGAAAAAAAACGTTTTTTTTGGACTTTTTCTCAAACGAGATTATTTTGCATCCGCGAGATAACGCCTCGGTCCAATTTCCGAAGCATTCAAAAAGAATAATCGTGTTTCACTCGTTTCGTTCTCTTTGTACGTAAAGGAAAAGAGTACAAAAGCATCGCGTACTCACCTTTCGAACCATGGGCAGGCGAAGAATCTGCAAATGGCCAGTGCAATTGCTGTAATTATGCTGGCAACGATTACCGCGTACACTATGCCGAGATGCACGAGCGAAAATGTGTAGAGAGTTTTGTCGCACCAGTGATCAGGATTCCACATGTCGGCAGCGTATTTGGGCCATCGTATGCTCAGGATCCAATAATTGCCTATGTCAATCAACGACAGTGAAGAATTCGTGATCGAATATCGTCATGAAAATGCAGAAAAAAATAAATTTTCGACGAAACACTAAAAATCGTCTTTTCGAGTGAAAAAAATCGTATAGACACACAAAATTAATTCCGATTTTTCATTCAATGTGATCGATTACATGATTCGATAATGATTGAAAATAATACGAGTTTGAAATTCGAAAAAATCATCGATTTTTATAAACAAAACGAATAATTTGACATTTTCCTCACCTACGACGAACCAAATCGATAGGAAGAGTGAAAGAACGATGGATACCAATTTCATCGGTGAATTGTGAGATTCCGTAGTTGGTACACTCAAAACCTCGAGCCGACGTGATTGTATTTGTGAATAAAGGGCCCAGAATATCCTCAAACTTCCAAGTGACCCACCGACGACCATGTAAAATGGTATGTTTGGCTCAATCGGGCAATCTTTGATGAACTGCACACCTTAGAATATGCCAAAAAGTTTCAAATTTACAGCGTTCGATATCAAAAGCTTTGGATTTATTTTCGTGTACATCAAGGGCTTGAATAAATTTTTACGAAGAGTCTCGCTTCAGCCAAATGTTATTTTTTGACGGAGGAAAAAAAACTGTACAGAGTTCGGAGTTATTTATTGAAATATGTTGTGGCCCGACTACAACCTTAACGAGACAGCGAATTCATGTTTGAATAGAGATTCATTGATGCAGTTGAAGCGATGTTTGTAAAATAAATGAATGTTTGTTAGCACGATTGATCAATGAAAGCTTTGAGCCTCGATGCATTGAATGCGCCTGTTCCATGCAAAACTTGTGCATTCGCGGATGAAATAACGACGAACCTAAATCTGGTTGAAAATATAATGGCTTTTCGTGATTGATTGATAGTTACACGAATCGCTCTACTGCGACTTGAGCTTTTCGTTCAATTAAGCATAAATAACGCAAATCGATTGGTTTGGACGTCACATGTGAAATGGCAGAGTCGATAATTAGAGAAACTCATTAGCGTGCAAAAAACTACGATCAACATTTGACGTGAAATTTATTTGTCCCGGATCAATACACGAAAAGCTTCGAAATCCGTCGTTAAACATTTCGTTCGATCGCGTTTATTTGTTCAACCGTTTCGTTCGGATGCCAAGCATTTTTTTTTTTCACCAGAGTGCTAAATTCCCAGGCAAGCAAAAGTATCGAAAATTCGGGCATGGCTGCGACGTTTCGAGGCTGTTTTAATACACAATGTCCACGAAACTTTCTTCTCTGCTGTTGTCGTTTGTATAAAACGAAAGCAGTCTCAACAGCATTCGAAATGTTTCGTGTCAAGAATTTCTTATAAACGTTTCAGCTCGTGTCACAAAATTCACCAAAAATTGAAATTGTTTTCTATTGAACGCGATGAAAGTCTGCGATCGATCGTTTTTCACGTCCACGTCCACGTGTCGATTTATATTTTTAAATTCGCGTGTTGGACGGAAGAATAATTTTATTTGTCGACCGTGATGGGCAAAGATAATTAAATGTGGATCAGAAACGGATCTCGTTAAAGTTTCATGCGTCCGCCTGTAAATTGGTAGAGTCTGAAAATTCATCAAGTTTGATGAATGCATCATTCAAAGCTTGTAGTATCGGCCGAGTTGGCTCATGCGAGAGAACTGACCCAGCCACATTGGTCGTGCAAGTGTAAGGATACTCAGACATGCGATCGTTCATAACGAGAGATAGAATGAGGCAAGGGAAGCTCGCTGCCAGGTAATAATACTTCTTGTGAAAATAATGAACGACCACACGCCCAGTTGTTTTGAGCGCGGTTATTTCGCTCCTGGAATTTTGCGAGTAGTTCAGCCAATCAATTTCCCACACTAACTTAGCAAATACACAAAAGAACGAAGCAAAAAAAAACATACACGAAAAGGCCTCCATCTCTTTATTGATTTCTCGATCTCCTCGCCGGGTGCATGTTATGAAAGTGTTTGTTAATATCATCATTCCAGATTCGTCTACTTACACAAGTAATGACGGATTTAGACCATCGATAAGTACTTTTAAAAAATTGTACTATTTACAAAGTACAACGACGTTAGCGAATTATTGTTTATGGTTCCAAACTCGTTTAATCAAAATTCATCTCGAACGTTTCAATTTTCATTATAAAAAACCCAAAAAACTGGTTTTTTCGTTGATAAAAAATAGAGAATTCTATGATCGGTTGAATCTTAATTACGAAACAACGCGAGCACGTAATTTTTCTCAATATTTCTATTTTATTTTGATTTTTAATGAAAATATCAGTAATTATTTGAATTAACTATTGTGCTTTTGCAGCGGCGAGGATCAAGATGGAAAAATAAGTTTTAATTAACGAAATACATTCGCGAATACTAAGAGCAGCTAAAAAGGACAGAAAATTGCACGCAGACGACACGGGAATGAGCAGCGTTGAAAATTAGCGAGAAAACGACAGCACCGGACATGCTTTGCAACAAAATCGAATTTCGATGGAAATGGGATAAAATTTTCCGGGCATTTTAGAAATTCACGGACGCATACGTGTCGGTGGAAAAGTCTCTTAATCTGGTTGACGTTCTCGCGGGTAACTCGATCATTTTCATGCAGACAAAAAGTGAGATTGCGATGGTTGGTTTATTAACTCACCCATAATGAGCATTAACAATGGGACCGTCGTGAGACAACCCAGGCAGACAGTAAAGACCATTGTTCTGCTAACAACGGTCATGGCACGAAAAACAAAGTCGCAAGTACCGCTCGCCTCGCGATGAGCATCTTTGAGTTGAAAGACCAGTGTCCCATAGGTAGCAACCCCCAACGGCCCGGATCCGGAAGAACCTTTTTCCATGGAATTAACAACGCCCCCGCAAAGCCGCCGAGACTCGTCACCTGAAAACTGAAAGCAGAAATCGAGCTGGTCTCACCGAAGCTTTCCACTATAAGTCCGATCGATAATTCCACATCAATCCACCCTCCAGCCTTCGAGCACGTTCTCCAACCACCAACGCCTTATTTCAACCCTAGAGATTCCTTTTTTCTCACGATTCACTTCACCCTCTCCTCTTTCCCCCCTTTTGCGCCCTCATCCTGCTGCTGTTGTATCCTGAATTTCCGATCGCTATTTCATTCTGTTTATTTACAATAAAACGAAAAATAACTCACTCTAAAAAACCACCGATCATTACTTTGTCAGAGGAAATTAGGAAACAAAGCTTTTCATCAAGTAGTAAACGATTTTCTATAAATGTGTAAAACGGTGATTATTCAAAGTCTTCACAACAAATTTGTAAAGCCTCGACTTCAGATTTCTGAAGTAATTGAAAGCCTTTTTTTTACAAGTTCCTTCATCCTGTTATCGTTTGTTATTCCCTTTTCTTATGCTTTCTATTCATGTGATAATATTGCGAACTAAAAGGCAGCTCGATGGGTTGCTCGTATTAATTAGAATTGCTATCTTGAAAATTTCTCGACGACCCGAAACTCGTAGTTTATGGATTCCACCAATAATGCCTTGGGAATCAAGGAATAACAGCATTTGCTTGGAACGTCGGAGGAAGATTTGACTCGCGATTTGACGAGACTGAAGAGGCAATTACAACGCGGGCGATTTTAATTGCGCCGCGGGGGCTCGAGTGCAATTTTCCTCCAAGTTGCCGCGAAGAAACTTTACAGGGTTTGATCGTTTCCAACATTTGTTGGATCTTGTTTTTATTATTATGTGCATTGTATTATGGAAGCTCGTGTTTCGGGATGAGTTTTTGTTCCGATCGTAATTTCGCAATATTGCGGACACTTGTATAGAAACTGTCGTTTTGATTTAAAATCTCAACTCTTTTTACCTGAGACACCGAACTGCTGGCCCTTCGAGAATCCGCCCAAGCGTTTGTTCCATATCCAAGGTTGGATTGAGGACCAGAATTCCCGGTGGTCCTACCGTTTCCTGAAGTGCTTTCGCGATGTCTGTACGGTGAAGTGTGTCGATTAGCCGTTGTACCTGCAATTGGAATATTCCAGCCCACTATTCTTGTCCGCTGCAAAATACTTCGCAAAGGATTTGATTCGATCCGTATGAACGTTGCATACACTAGCTGAAAATTCAATTTTGTCAAAAAAAACATCGATATTTTGTTGAATACAGCGAACTAAATATTTTGGGATAATTTCAAAATTTTCGTTATTTCGACAATATTTTTCATTGTAACGGAACTTTCAGCAAAATTTACGATTGGAATGAAAAAAATTTACTTTCCGAAAAGATTTTCCAGAATGTTTTTTGCTGAAATGACAAAATTTTCGTGATTTTTCGAAAAAATGTTTAGTTGAACGTATGCAACAAAATATCGATCTTTTTCAACAAAATTCTCTTTTCAGTGTAGCTATACTGAGGAAAATGTTCTGTCGAATCGACCCAATGGCACGGTGAAATAAAGTGAATATGAAATCCGATATTAAACGAAACGAATGATTGATTCGGTATCATTGTGATTGAGAGACTTCTGGTTTGAAAAGACTTTGAAAATCCTTTGAGACGTTGATCATCCTCGTTAGCTCAAATGTCATTCCATGCACAGACGTTTCAATGAACCATGTAAATTCCTCAATACGATGACATCGAATACCCGGCGGTGCGTTATTTGAGAAGTTATATATTTTTCCTGCTAACAACCCCCGACTCGAGCTCCCTTGGGCTTCAAAGATTCGATATAACGAGGAGCTTCTTCGACGATACTATCACGCTAGGGAGAAAGGTTAAATCTCATATTCTGGAATTTCACTTGTATCTGTTGTGAATCGTCGTATGCTGGCGCGGAAATGAATGCCGGAATCATTATGTCGCGAAGAATTGATACGTACGATTGCGAATAAGTGATTGGGATCGAAATTGAAGAAAACAAAGTCTCTTGACGAGAAGGCGTGGGATGTGCATCATGCGAATTGCGTACCTTGATCCGCGGAAGCTCTTCTCGTGTCCTGTGGGGTCAAAACCCGATGAGGTCGCCTCTCATGACCGCCGAGACTTCCCCTAGGACTCCTATCAATCTCAGGTCCGATACTACCCCGAGGACTTCGATTTCTCGGAGGCAATTCTGAGTCAGTTTGACCGCCGATCGAGCCTCTTGGAGTTCTGTCAAAATCAGCTGGCTGGCCGACTGATCCTCTCGGTGATCTATTAATCTCGTGAGGAGCAATGGAGCCTCGTGGACTCCGATTGCCTTCGGGGCATATCGAGCCACGTGGAGATCTGTTGGAATCTGGTGCGATGGATCCTCTGGGTGATCTGTTGTGTTCGGGCATGATAGAGCCACGTGGGCTCTGGTTATGATACTCAAGGATGACCGAACCTCGTGGGGTCCTGTCCATCTCGATCGGTGCGATACTTCCTCTGGGTGACCTCAACATTTCCGGGCAAATGGAGCCTCGAGGACTCCTCTCTAAGTCGGTAGGGGCGATGCTTCCCCTTGGGGATCTCAACAGCTCGGGACATACCGAACCTCGTGGACTCCTGTCAAACTCTATATTGGCCATACTTCCTCGAGGACTTCTAGATCCTTCGGGTAATAACGAGTGTGTTGAATTCCTGTTACTTCCATTCTCCGTCGGGACCAATGAGTTTCTCGAGTGTCCAAGAGTTCCAGGAACAAGACTGTTTCGAGGACTTCGGTTGTAGCCAGTTTCCGGTGGTACCAAAGAGCCTCTTGGGCTTCGAGCGTAATCATCCGGCACCAGAGAGTTCCGGGGACTTCGATTCGACGCTGATAACAAACCCGCGCGTCCTGCACTGCACGACTCAGGATCCGGTAACAATCTTCTTCCCACCGGCTGCTTAAATGACACAAAAACATTTCTGGTTCCTCACAAAGTCATCATTTCACTCGTAGACTTAAGAAAAGAGTCAAATTCAATATTCACATGGTTGGGAAATGATCTTTCTTGTCATGCATGTGAATCGGTGCGAGGCTTTGTGTGCGATGATGGTTTGCATTCGTAACGAACCTCATCCGGCGTAACATCCTCGTTGTCCAACGCAATATTCGGTACCATGCTGCCACGTGGTGAGCGTTGCCTGTCCATGAAGCAGTCAATCGTCGTTTGGCTCAGGGGTCCAGCTTTATCCGTCGCGACGGATGCTCTGCGACCCCTTGACACGGGTGGCGAATTTCCGACAACGTGACTCTGCGGCGCGCCCCCAGGGTTTCGGGACGCTCTCGTGCGTCGCGTTGACGTGCTACGAAGCAACATTACGGGATCTTTTCACGCCTGAAACAACAACCACCCAATTCTCATGACCCACCGACACACTATTTTTCTTCCTATTTCACCTTTTAATTAACTACCCCACGGAAAACAAAAATTTTGCCTCCTGCCATTGTATTCTGCAGAATTAACTGCTACAAAAAACACTCCATCAAAATATTCACCTCTGAAAATGTTACAAACGTTCTAAAAATAAAACAGCCACCGCTGGGCCCACCCCAGCAACTTTTTACTCATTCGATTATGTTGCCTAAACATTAATTCATGATCTCAACATTTTTTCTCATTTTTCCACTTACGAGACACTGTTTCCTTCGGGAACGAGCTCAACCGAGCCATCATCCCCTAGGGAACTGTTCTCCCTCCCTCATTTTCTGCGCTCGCATAAAAAGTTGTATAGCCAAGAGAATTGAGAGAAAAAAAAATCCCAACACAAATTGTGTGGCTAATAATTTCAGCAGCCACTGCTCAACTGGATGTCCCTGATTTTCCGAAAAAAAATTTCACATTTTCACGACAAGTTTAAACAAAACGACAAAAAAAAAGCTCAAATGAGTTTTCTGCTCCTGGTTGGCCCGTCACGTCATTTAATTAACAGGCTACACTTTAATTGGTGCAGTTTCTCAAATATATCAATTGCCCAACTCGTCCCCGTACCCTACTTTTCAAATTACCACACTCTTCATCGCTATTTTTTACGCGGTTGGAATGAAATGCTGTAAATAAATGATCGTGGGTTTGGCACCGGAATAAACGTGGAGATAGCATCATGAATTTATTTCCCTGAAGATTCAAGTTGCTGGACATGAAACGAGTGATACTTTAGTCTGTTACACGATGTTTGGAGTTTCTCTCGTGAGAATTTTCCGACCGCCGCACGTGGAATCTATAATTTACATGAAAAACGAAAAGTACACATTTATTCTTTATTAAGGACTCTGGTCCGTTTGGAATTGTGAAAAAAAACTCGATTTCCGTTTTAAATTTCATTTCTCGGAATTCCCATCGATCTATGGCATACATTGCAGCTCTATGAAAATAAAAAAGATCAAACACGCGAGCCAATTTTATTGGAGTAATAAAAACTCATATTTTATTCATTATCACGAATGACTGGGGAAATCGTGAGCTCCTATTCGCTCCATTTAATTCATTGTTCTATCCGTCACTTAATTAAGCAACGAGATTGCTGTTATATATAGAAATACATGTATTATATTCTTGTCGGCATATCGTCGCCCATCTCTACTGTACCCTGGGGCGAGTACCGGATCCTGCCAGCAATTTCTATACCACATAGCGAATGATGTGTAAACCGACTTAGCGTGGAGAGGCTCAGTGACGAAGCTGCTCGTGGCACTGCATACAATCAGTTTGTGATGGAAATTGTGTATACACCTTCCGTAGATCCACCATCGTTTGAAAAAACAAGCAAAAGCCAAAGAATATCGTTCAAGATTGCTCTCATCGTCACGAACTTGCAGGTTCGCCTCACTTTCCTCTTTTTCACAATATGCAATGCCATCGATCCTGTTAATTGCTTCATACAAATCGGCATTTAAAGTTCGACGTGACATTATTTGACAAGTATTTGAAAATTCGACTCCCAGGGCCCAGCTGATGATTTTTTCCCCATTTTTCGAGATTTTCGAAACTCGTGTGTCGGTGTGGTCATGAAATTTTATCGGCAAAGTTCATCCTTCAAAGCTGCACGTACCATCGATGTACTTCGTAAAAATAATTCCACGATCTTCTTTGTCGACGTTCTGCCTACACATGCCAATTATTCTCTGGGAATAGCGGCCAAAAAATACATACATGGAGATCGCAACGCGTCGTAAATCTCGATCGACAAAGTTCAGGGAGAGAGAAAGAGAGAGAGATAGGAAGAAGGAGGAATAAAAGAGAATGAAAAAAAAAAAACATCAAATACACAGCACACGGTTCCCTTTATCCGTGACGTCCCGAAGCGCGGATCAAGGGTCTTTTCACAGGCGCTGAACCATCCATAAACAAAAGCTTTCTATTTTTTCTCCGAAAAAAAACAAAAAACGCAACACCAAATCGACTATATGGGCCTGGGGGTTTCAAAAAAGTGTCAAATTGTATTGCAACGCTCAAACGAATTCCTAATGAAGTTTTCCCCCAAAAAAATAATCATTACGAAAAACCTCTACTTTTTTCTCATTCGGTTAGAGAATCCTGCGGAGTTTCCTACTTACTAATTACTAGTCTCCATTTCAGGCATGAAGCAGCGTCGAACTTAGCTCAATGGATTTTCGCCCATCCCTGAGTCAATGATTCTCGCGTAATTAGCCATCGATGCCCCGGAGAAGGATATTTGCTTCGATCTAGCTTGCCGAGTATGGGATTAAGGTCCTCGAGGAGAAATTCAATTACACCCGAAATTCAATTACTCATCAAAGCAGCTACCGCAATTTTCCTCCTATAAATGCAATTTTATCCTAAGCTTTTTTCTGCCAAGTCCATTTTATACGTCACGTGGTAAGTCCGCGTAGGATCTGATTAAAAAGTGTATCCGCGGTTCGTATACCTTTCCAGGATAGTCTCGCACTGGTCACTTGTCCAGAAAGCAAAAAAAAGCTCGAAATGCGATCGAAATATCGTCGACCCACCGTTTCTTGTTGTTAATATTCAAATTTTCACTTGCAACGCTGACCGAGTCGTCAATTATGAATTGGCTGAAGAATAAACGAGAAAAATAAATCCCATGAATTCATAGTTCGTATATGCAGAGCCAAGAACTTGGGGGTTCGATAAAATCATAAAAGTGAACATTTTTCCATCGCCAGGGGCGTACATGAGATTTATTAAATTTAATAAAGTGTTTGATCCTCTGCTTGCTCAGGATGCGAACGCTAGACTCACAGGACGAGGGCTTATTATTATTATTTCGCCTTTTTATCTGAAAAAAAATGGAACGTATGAAAAAATAGCAATGTTTTTAAATTACCCGAGCCATGACGAATTTATCATTGAGATTTCCTGTTACTCACTAAATTTTCTCATTTTTTTACTGTTTACTGAATAATAACAAACGGGAAGAAAATTCACCAAACGACGTAGCAACCGTGAGCGAATATTTTCATTGCTATTTTTATTGTCCACGTGTGCGAGGAAAACGTTGGCAATAAATTCAAATTATCCGAGCAACGAAGATGCTTTCTTTCCAGCGTTGAGTGAGACTGGCTTTTTCCATTTTCTCCCGTTCCTTGTACTCCCTTACGCGATTGCATCTATTGCGAAATACACGACGATCGCCAGTGCGTCGGGAAATGAGAAAATCTTCTTCAAGGACGAGACATTTTCTGTGATCTTCTTATATCGCGATGTATTCAACGTCATATGATGATTCGATTGATGGTAACAATTTTCTAGTCCTTCAAAGTGAATAATCTTCTAAAGAATCGGCATATTAATGGTATTTGGGACGAAAAAAAAAAAATCGTACGTTCTGACGTTCGAGCGCAACGCCATTTCGGAAAAAAAAAAAATACAGAGGCTCAGGCAAAATACTCGCTTTGAAATCAGTGCGTGCATGTTTCCCAGAAATTCAATAACGGCTTTGATTTTTATTTTCATTTCATTGCTGGATTCTTCCTCCTGTGCAGTTTCCTTTACATCAAAAGCCGGAGACGACCTTTCCGAGAAAAATGCACTAGCCCTCAAAAACCCTTTAACAACATTGATACTACGAAGGGAATCTAAAAATCAATACGACCCAACTTCCGAGAACGTTTTTGCAGTTCGCCGTATTTCGAAAATGAAATCATTTGATTCGGGATGAAAAAACGAGAAAAAATGTTTCAGTACACTCAGGATTAGGGATCGCAAGTCTCTTTAAAATAAGATTTATCCGTGTGGATAGTCGAGAACTTCCGTAGCTGAAAGCCGTAGGAAATTGGTATTAATTAAATGGATCGATGCTTCGCGATACATCTTGGAAATGTTGGTTATGCAAGAGATACGCGTGCGGCGAGTACGTTGTTGATAAGTATAGGTATCTTGACCCGCGAGAAAGGAGTCGCGGAGTAGTCGATTGCGCGTCTACCAAGTTTACGTGTTTTGTGTATACACATATGTAGATAAAGCGGAGCGACCAACGGCCCCGGAATCGATGTTTCATCGGGGCCAAAGTAGACTTAGGAGGGTTGCACGACGTTAACCTGGATGCCCTGTAAACCAGGTCCCTCACACTCTGCCTCTCGCGTTGTTTGTGGGCCCGCACGCGAGAAGTAGAAAATGCCGGATATTACCAGCCTGACCGCAGAGCTGTAACGAGCCCGGCGTTGCTACTGCGCCCCAGTTAGCCGACGATACTCATCCGAGAAGTTTTCTCCACGTGGATAAATATATACATATATTTGTTGCCTTCTTACAAACGTTAACTTTTGTACTGACAACGTGTGCAGCTGAAGGGCCTGGGGCTCTTGTACCCAAGCACGGCAGAGCAAAACCGAGTGGCAAAGACTGCAGCGAGATGATAAAAGATTCTGGCGAAATTCTCAGTCAGTACACGACCGAAGTCACGTTGAGGCTAGAACGTATGACGTTTCACAAAAAATCTCGGTCGAGAGAACGATACGACGGAAGGGGGCTAAATAAAGAGAAAAAAAAGCAAGATTGAAGCTGTAAAACGCTCATGAGAATCGGATGCACTGCCCCCACTTCACTTTACTCATGTTACAGCTCTTTGTCGGACGTAACTTTCGCCTCAAGTGTGTTAGTGGTTGCAAGCTTCTTTTAGTTTGCCTGTTTCACTCCCTATTCCGTGTTCGTTTTTTTTTTATCTCTATTGCTTCCTTCCTCTGCCTCACTCTCCACAAGCACGCCACACTCTTTTTCGTCCCTCCTGCCCACTTAATGTTCTCCCCAACCGTACAGACATTCTTTTTTTCTTCTCCAAAATAACTCTCCGTAACGAGCCAAATGCTTGAGCAAAGTTGCGTTTATTTTAATTGGCAATTCTGGCCTATGCCCGCGATTCCAAAAGTCTCTCGAGTTTCATGCTTTTTGTATACCGTCAGGTTCTGCGTTTTCGCTGCAACAAGAAACTATCCGTGTGCCCTGAAATTTCCAAAATGTCCAATTAATTGAGTTGAACTAAACGATTTTTTATTTATTTTGTTTTCGCATGCCTGCTCGCCTAAAACTTTGTCATTTCGCCTTCTGCGCGGTGTACCGAGAAGCGACCACCCATCCGAGTGTTGGCTCAATGTATATTGTGCACTTTTTTTCACAAGTTTGAAAGAGCAGACTTT